>WELB01000216.1:31443-60059 GCA_009602725.1 Spirogloea muscicola
CGGCGGGCGGGGCCCTGACGCGCCTGACCCGCCTGACGCGCCTGACGGGCGGGTGCGCAGCGGGGCCCGCGCCGCGTGGCCTGCCCCCGCGCCGATGCGCGGCCGCACGCAGTCGGCACTCGGCACCACTGCTGCCCGCTTCTGGGCCACCGCGGCGCGGCCATCCCCCTCTTTCGCACTTGGGCAACCCCACCACCTGGGCGACGGCAGAGGGCACGCGGCTGCCGCTTAGCGCTTTTTAGGCTCCTCCGTCATTTGGCCACTTCGAACCTTTGTCAATTCTTTTCGGGCTGGCTTCTCACAGCCCTTGCCCCCATTAGAAGAAGTGGCTCTCCCAATGGGGCAAGGGCTGTTAGAAGCCAGCCCGAAAAGAATTGACAAGGTTCGAAGGGGCCAAACTACGAGCTAAGCGACTGCGGGGCCTGAAGAGGCTATGGCAGAACGGGGGAGGATGGACCGCTTAGTAGTTACGAGTGAAGAGCCTCACATCCGACAGACTAGCTGCCGGTAAACTATCCCCCTGACGAAAGCCGGAGGCCGCAGCGAGAGCACGGCCAGCACGTGGCACTCCTAATGGCACTCCCATTAGGAGTGCCATTAGGAGTCACTTCTCTGCCAGCCGCACCGAGCGCAAGTACGCGGATCACGCAGTCGGCACTTCGTTTGTGGCGCTGGCGATGGACGTCCACGGCGCGTTCGGCAATCGGTGGCTGGACCACCTTGCCTTGATGGCCCACAGTGCGTTCCACGGCGCGGGCCGTCGTTTCGTCGGCGAGGACAGCAAGGGGCTGCCCGCCTTCAACGCCGCTGGGTCGCTTGCCAGGTAATCTGGGTCTCAGTCGGGGTGCATCTTCGGTCAGGTGTACCGCATGCGCTTGGCCGTCTCGCTGCAGAGGTCTATGGCCCGCGCGCTGCACCTGCGTGCCGGCAGAGCCCTCGCTGCTGCCTCTGGCTCTTGCCAGGTCCAGGAACCCAGTCTCTCTGACCTGAGGCTTAGCAGGGGTTACTAAAAGGTTCGTAGCTGTGTTTCTTTTTGTTTTCCTTAGTGCTTCCCCTGGCCCCTTCTCGTCCTTTGTTCATCCATTTTTGGGCCAGCCCCTATCCTCAATGGGCGAGCCCTTCTTCTTCTCTTTTCTAGCTGCAAGTTTGTTCGACTTACGCCTGCTGACTCGGGGTTAGTAAGCTCCCATTCGCTGTAGTCTCTTGCGCAGCTGTGTGGTTTTGGCACCTTCCAGTCCTTCAGGAAAGAAAGTGCTCGCCCATAGAGAAGAGGGGCTGGCAAAGCTTAGAAGAAGTGGCACTCCCAATGGGAGCAAGGGCTATGAAAAGCCAGCCCGAAAAGGAAATGACAAAGGCTCGAAGGGGCCAAATGATGGATGGGCCTAAAAAGCGCTAAGCAGCTCCGAAGGGGCCTGAAGATGCTATGTCAGAACGGGGGAGGATGGACCACTCAGTAGGCACGAGTGGAGAGCCTCAAATCCGACAGACTAGCTGCCGGAAATCTATCCCCCTGACGAAAGCCGGAGGCCGCAGCGAGAGCACGGCCAGCACGCAGATGCAAGGCGTGGGCCATGGACCGCTTAAGGGAGACGGACAATCGCATACGATATACCTGAGCCCACGAGCCAGCGGCGTTGAAGTCAGCCGGCTCACCGTGCCTGCGGGACACAGCGCGCTGCGCAAGCCTGGCCAGCAGGTCGAGCCACTGGGACCCGAGAGCCCCGTGCACGTCCACGGCCAGGGGTACGAACTCATCTGCAGCCGGGTGGTCGGCGTGTTTGGCCAGCATCGTGCCTCTGACTGCTGGGGCGGACGGCCGCCTCCACACCCGGCGCGCCGATCTCGTCGCCAGCGAGCTCGGCGGGGGCCTCGGCTCATTGCCGACGTCGTTACAACGGACTCCTTCGATTCCAGAAGCGCTACACGCTCGGCGGAGGAGGCGGGCTACGCCGCCCGCCAAGCGGCCGACGCAAAGGAGCGCAAGTATTCGGATCACTCGGTAGGCGACGAGTTTGTCCCACTCGCCGTCGACGTACACGGCGCCTTTGGCGCCAAATGGCTTGACCTACTTCACCGTCTTGCGCGGCGAGCAGCGGCCCGCCGCCACGGGCAGCAGGGCGAGCAGCCTGGCTTCCATGTCGCCGGGTCCCTCGCCCAAGTTTTCCGGATGCCCCTGGCCGTCTCTTTGCAGCGGTCCCTAGCTTTTGCGGTCAGAAGAAGAAGTGGCTCTCCCAAAGGGGGCAAGGGCTGTGAGAAGCCAGCCCGAAAAGAATTGACAAGGTTCGAAGGGGCCAAACTACGAGCTAAGCAGCGACTGCGGGGCCTGAAGAGGCTATGGCAGAACGGGGGAGGATGGACCACTTTTGCGGTCCACTTGCGCAAGAAGAAAGCGGCTGCTGATATCAAAAGAGCGGCTGTGAAAGCCAGCCAGATGCATACAGGTGTTCATGACGGAGCCACAGGCTAGACAGCCAGGGCGCTCTTAGTAACCCCGTGTCAGCAGTAGGAAGTCAGATGAGCTGAGGGGAGGAAGAGCAACCCCGCTGCGCAAGCCAGAGGCTGCTGCAAGGGCACGACCAGCGCGGCGATGCAAAGCAAGCGCTTGGGAACGCTGTAGCGACATAGACAAACGCATACGGTAGCAGGACACAAGACCCAAAAGTACCGAGCCACCGGGAAGGGCTGCACCCCGCCGGGTGGTCCTTGTACTTGTGCGCGCAGGCCGCGCTCTGGCGGCGGCCTCCGGCTTCCGTCAGGGCGACGTCTTTCCGCCTGCTAGCTACTCAGATTTGCATCTACTGTCGAGAGGTTACTGACAGTTCGCTTACTGCTGTCTCAGTCCTTAGCACTCCGTCTCCTTCAGACCTTGTCCATTCTTTTGGGCTGGCCTCTCCCAGCCACCAGTTAATCTGGCCGCGCTTGCCCCCTTTGGCCGCCTTGCAGAAGAAGTTGCACAAGTACAAGGACCACCCGGCGGGTGATACCTTTTACCCCCTGGCCATGGACATCCATGGGTGTTACGGGGGTCGGTGGTCCTCGTTACTTTCGCTGCTGGCATCTCAAGCTGACCAGCGGCACCGGGAACAGGGTGCAGCCCTTCCCGGTGGCTCGGTGCCTTTGGGTCTTGTGTCCTGCTACCGTATGCGTTTGTCTATGTCGCTACAGCGTTCCCAAGCGCTTGCTTTGCATCGCCGCGCTGGTCGTGCCCTTGCAGCAGCCTCTGGCTTGCGCAGCGGGGTTGCTCTTCCTCCCCTCAGCTCATCTGACTTCCTACTGCTGACACGGGGTTACTAAGAGCGCCCTGGCTGTCTAGCCTGTGGCTCCGTCATGAACACCTGTATGCATCTGGCTGGCTTTCACAGCCGCTCTTTTAATATCAGCAGCCGCTTCCTTTTGCTGCGAGCGGCCTTCGCCGCAGCGTGGCCAGCCCGCGAGGCAGAGAGCCCCGGGTTGGAGCGGTCGACCACATCAATGGTGACCACATCAGCGATGATGCGCGCGCCCACCGCCCGGCGTGGACCCCACCAGGTCGCCGCGGCGCGTGTGGAGTCCGTTGGCCCCCTCTGGAGGATGGGTATGACCGACGTAGGCTCCATTGCCACCGTATTTCCGGCCGGGCAAAGCCAGCCCATAAAGAATGGACACTGTCCACAGCCAGAGAAAAAGGCGCCGGAAAAGGACCACACCTTTAGGACCTTGTTCAACTTTTTCTGGCCTGGCTTTTCACAGCTCCCGCCCCCCTTGAAGAAGAAGGCTCGCCCATAAAGAAAGAGGGGCTGGCAAAGCCAGCCCAAAAAGAATGGACAATGTCCAAAGCCGAAGAATGAGAAGCCGAGGAAGGACTCCTCTACTCTACCAAGAGCTCACTTCTTTTGGGCTGGTCTCACACAGCCCTCGCCCCCATTAAGAGAGCCACTTCTTCTCACAGCCATTGCCTTGCATTTGAAGAGCTGTTTCATTCTTTCCTGGGCTCTTGCCCGGGATTCGTTCTTCTCTCGCCCAGAGTACCACATGGGCCCGCCAGCGCCGCTGCCGTGGTCACTGGCACATGTGTTGCATCTGCGCGGCGGTCGCGCCATGGCTGCAGCCTCTGGCTATTGACGGGGGACCTGCTGCGCAGAGACTAACTTCTCTGACCTGCGGCTGCTCACCAGGGCCTATTGAGCACCGTGGCCACTTGGGTCGCTGTGTGCTTCTGGCCCCTTCAAATTTAGTTCATCATATTTCTGGGCTGGCCACTCACATCGATCGCCCTCTACTGGGCTTCACTTCACTTCTCTGGGCTGGCCTGTCACAGCCATTGCCTCACATGTTGAGAGCTGTTCCTGCAACTCGGGCTGGCTTATCACAGCCCTCCGCCCCTTTCATAAGCTTACTTGCGTCTACACTCCGACTTGCGGCTGCTGACTCGTGGTTACTAAGATCCCTTTGGCTGTAATCTCTTGCATAGCTGTGTGCTTTTGGCACCTTTGGGCCCTTTGGACCTTCTTTATTCTTTCTGGGCTGGCTTTCTACAACCGGGCAAGTTTTGGAAAAGTTGGGCTGCTCATCCTCCTACGGCAGCCGCTTGCTTAAGCAAGCCGCCAGAAGTCGAACCACTGAGCCCTGAACGCCCTTGCAGCGACGGGACAAATGCATCTCCTGTGATATGGTCTGCACACTCGACTCTGAAGACTGCGACTTCCCGACCACCGATATGGCCAGCTGCCACAGACATAGTCGTCCAATGTGATCACACGGCGGCGATGAGGGGGCCACCACCAGGCATGTCGGCGATGAGGGTTGACGCGCCGTGTAAATCGTCCCCAAGGATCGGATAGGCATAATGTACATCAATTGCAGAGTGGCCAGGTAGTCTAGGAAGATGTGGACGCCCTCTAGTTGGAAGTCGGGGTTGGCAGATGGAGGGGGGTCTGGAGAGCGCTACCTACACATCGCGGAGCTGCAGTCTGGGTACGGGCTATTAAGGGCCCACTCAGGTTTGCCAAGTCAGCAACAGGAAGTCGCAGCAGAGGGGAGGAAGAAAATCTCGCTGGAATCCGGCTGCGTAAGCCAGAAGCCGCTGGCGGGGCACGACCTGGCCAACGAGTCAGACGCGCGGCCAGCGGACATAGACTGGCCTCACGTCTCGTCTCAAGAGACGTCATCAGGCCAGGTGAGGGAACGCGAAGTCTCCCACACGAGGTGGCGGGAGGGGGGAATCAGGGCTCCCAAGACGGGACCACGGAGCGGTGCAAGGTACGTGCCCTTCTTCAGGTTCACCCACTTGCCGCACTCGCGTTGCCAGCGCCCGTTGCTGCTGTGCACTTGGCGTGGTGGTCTCGACAACCCGCTTCTGCTTCTCCGTCTCTGGGAAAGCAGCAGCGGAGTTTCACTCCAGAACGTAGTTGGGGCTCACCGCTAGCACACGCGAGTCGACCGGCATCTCCGGTGCAGCCCCCTCCTCCAGCTCCCTCGCGCCACCGCCGTTGTCCAGCACAAGCAACACGCCCTCCCTCTTCACCAGGTGCTGTAGGCAGCAGCGCACCAGAACCGCACAGTGTGTTACACGAGTGAGGATCTGCCTAAAAGTTCTACCCCAGGGTAGACCAGGATCTAGGGACCGGGACTCCAGCCTGCTAGTCTCTCGTCCTGAGCTAGACTTGGCTGCTCGCTTGCGTGCACTTAAAGGTATTTCTCTCTGCCTAACTGCACTATCTGGACACCTGCTGCTCAAGAGTCCTGATGCTGCACTCCTGGATCGCTCTAACTCTGTCCTCAATCAAAGCAGGCGCCTCTAGCAATGATCAGTGAACAGGACAGAAGGGAAAGGGCCTGCAATTGAGACGAGAATTTGTACCTGAATAATTGAGCGGACGAGCCGGTACTCTGTCATGACCTGGTCGAGGTTCAGGAAAGCGCCTGCCGTGTTCTGTTGTGCTATGTACCACTTGATGAGCTCTGACTGCTTCAAGCCTGCCGCAGCCCCTTCCATTTGCTCAACCTCGGTACCTGCACTTGTCAAGGTCTGTCATTCTAGCTGACAGTGCAGCAAGGCTGTCCTTCTCCGTGCTCGCCATGGATTGATGCCCAGAAGACAATCTATGTGTTGTGCTGTGAAGAAGAATGGAGTAGGACCAGGCTCAAATAGGAGGCTAGCTCGGGATTCTGACAGCTTGACCTAGCCTGCACACATTCTGCCATCTTGCACCTCCTTTGTGTCATGCTTCTGTGAGTGCATAGATATATAAGGGCATGGCACCTGCAGCTGCAACGTCCTCCAGCTGCCGCAAACGAGTCACGAGTGCCCGTGTGATTTGCTGGAACTTCTCAAAGGAGACCTGCAGCTTCGCCCTCTCCTTCTCCTTCTCCGCCCCGCCTGCCATCCCCTCAGCCTCCCTGGCCTGTTCTTGTGGGGCCTTCTGAGGAGCAGCTGGTGTTGCTGAGGCTTGCTGCTGCTGTCTGATGGGGTCTGGCGACGAGGGATCAACTGGAAGGTCTGGCAGGTTTCCCAGATCAGCTTCATCCCCTTCGTCCTCAAGGTTGATGTCCTCCGTCTCAATGCTACTCAGTCACACAATGACAGTAAAGGTAACAAGTCTCAAATGCCAAGCTGCATACAGGTTTGGACAAGCAGGCCAGACAGATGAAAGACCAGGGCGCAAGCAGAACTGTATGAGAAATATTCCTTAGCAGCAACAACAGAGAGCACATTGGTGGGAGCCTTGTCAAGATTCACTTCTAGAGCAGGTACAGCATAACTAAGTGCGGCGAACGTAAAGTGCAGGTCCACATCTACCTGATGATGGATGTGGACAGTAGCCTCTGAGCTTCTCGCACATGCCGGGGCTCCACCTGTACTTGTATGCACAATTGACTATTTAGGACATATTTGGCACTCTAACACGCGTTCAAGCTGAAGGTTGCACCACAGCATGCCAGATACATCCGCAATATGTGCATCGCATCATGCATGCACATCATGGTTTGCAGCTCTGCGAGTGCTACTGAGGAAGGCGTCAGCCTGTTACGTGCTGAAGGCTCCATGGGCTCTGCAAGTACCTGTGTCTTACAATGCAAGCGGGCCAATGCTTCACTCAGACGGACGAGTGCCTCCAGCTGGCGCACTGTGATTCGATATGCTACGCGCCCAGCGGTTGCATCACCCCTTCTCAGGGACACGTAAGACTCCACCAGAGCATCCTGGGCTGCCTCTGACAGCTGCCAAATGCCAAGATCCATGCACTGAGGCTGTCAGGACATCCTCGTGAGGAGGCCTGGTACAGGTTGGCAGACCCATCAGCAAGCACTTGGGCAATTACAAGTCTCAGAGGTGATTACATGCAGGCGTGGAAATCAGGTGGAACAATTGGCACCACCACAAAGTTAGAAAAGCCGGTGCAGTTGCAAGAAGTACCAGTCTGGAGGCTGTGTATGCGTGAGATGAGAAGGAATTAGCCTATGGAGGCCGGTGCGTCAGCAACAAGAGCAAAGGGAAGATGGACGCTCATGCCTCGGGCTTGATAGTTCTGGCATGCTTGAGGTAGCGCTGCAGCTGCAGGGTCGTGAATGGGGGTTGCAAGGCGGCATCCTTGCGCTGGTGGACGCTGACAATGTGCTGTGCAATCCTTGCGTCTCCAGCTTCGTTGGGCTCGTCAATCATCACGTGGACAAGATCGAATCTTGACAGGATGGCAGGCGGCAGAGCGACATTGTACTGCATGACACAAAGGGTTGCAAACACAGCACAAGCTGCTGCTCAGATTGGATGACCAATGACGCTGTCATGGCCCGAGGCCATCTGCAGATCAGCTCCCAGCTTTCAACTCTGCGAGCCTGTCTAATGAAATGACAATGCTGAGGACGTGAGGGCGGTGTATTGCCCAGCACCTTGAGGGGCTTCGACTTGTCATACCGCCCTTGGGAGGGGTTTGCAGCCGCAAGGATCGATGTCCGTGCATTCAGCGTTGCCTGAATGCCAGCCTTTGCAATGCTGATGGTCTGCTGCTCCATAGCCTCGTGGATAGCTACCTGGATGACTTCCATCATTTGCGTGCCGCAAGTCAGACATGGGGCCCACAGCGGCCCAACAGTGCTGCTACTCGATTGGACGTGCAGGCCACAGCCTTTACAGCAGCAGAATGATGGAGTTTCTGTTGACCATTGCACATTAGTAGAAGCAGCTGCAATGACAGTAAAAGCTTGGCTGTCATATGCAGGCCCATATTTATTGGTTAATTGAAGGAAGAGTCGTTTGCTGTCAATTGGAGGCACGAGTGGACATTCAGGTAGTCCTAGGGGTGGGGGGCCTCGCCTGATCCTTGATGTCCATCTTGTCAAACTCATCGATGCAGCAGATGCCATTGTCGGCCAGCATGAGTGCACCAGCCTGAGCCAATTTCGACAAGATGACAGCAGCACCCAGCATGGCATTGCTGATTGTCATGCTGTTGATGGAGTGCCATGGCAGGATTGTGCACCTTCCAGAAAGTAGGTCACATGCAAAAGCAGGTCCACCAGCACATGTCTTTTCACCAGACATTTATTACAACAGGTAGTCTAGCAAGTGAGAGAGACAGAGAAGTCAACGTGCCTCGATGCAGAACTCTCCAGTATCAGGTTCCTTCACCACGCTAGCAGTAAGACCAGCTGCGGAGCTGGACTTGCCAGACGTGTAAACTGCCCTGGGGAGGAAGCCTGCCACGTACCTGCATCACCATGCTCAGCCGAACATGGATGGGGCTTGCAACTCCCATTGACAAAGCATCAAGCACATGGACACTGGATGTGATTGTGCCTCTGGAGTGCGCCTCTATCAGCCGGCTTCTTCGGCACGGCGCCTGAGGGTGCTGCTATCCTTACTTGAGGAACTGCGACTTGGCGCAGGAGGGATCACCGACAATGCACACATTGATGTCGCCTCGCAAGTGGATTCCTTCGTGGGTCTGCTTGTGGAGCCCGCCGGCCAGCATCAATAGTATTGCTCTCTTGATATCGATGTGGCCAAACACCGCTGGTGCGATGCTGGCCACCAGATTGTCGTACACGTTGCCCATGCTCCGCATGCGGCCAATTTCAGCCACCTCCTCAGGCTGCAAGCCAGAACTCTAGCGCTTCACTGACTCAGATGCTGGTACCCATAATGTCTGGGGATTCGTGGCTTTGCTGCCAGCAGCGAGAGCCCAGTGTCGCAGAAATGGTTGCTTGCTCCCCCAACAAATACATGCCAATGGAGACAAGCTGAGTGCCTTGCCAAGCTGCAGTACTGGCCAAGCAGCTCATGTGTGTGGTGACAGTGACATATACCGTCAAGTCGCTGGCCGACGGGTCATCCTCGTCAGCACGTATGTTGACCACGTTGTGCTGGCTGTCAGATGCCTGCCACGCAGCAACAAGATAAATGCATCACCACACTGTTGGAATATCGATGACCAGGAAGGCGGAAGAGAAGAAAGCCAGAGTAGAAGCCATGGCAATGGAAGGCTGCCTCACACCAGCAGAAGCAAGGTGTGGCTGTCTGAACTTGATTGCGATTTGGCACCTTGACGGAGTTGGCAATGAATGCGAGCCGGTAGGTAAGGTCTCGCACGCCAAGCGCCCTGAGGCCGCGCACCCCCTCAGTGCCTGCACCCCCGTTCCTGCCGCCCTCACCACTGCGGCCGGAGACAGCCTCGTGCTTCTCTCCTGGCGCTGCCAATGCTCCCACGTCGGGGACCACGACCAAAGTCCCGGTGAAGACGCACCTACACAGTCGCACACTGCCTACTCGTCAACACGGCGACAAAGCACCACCTTGCTGCTACTGCTTCGAGGACCGCAAGGCACAGCCTGCCACCATCTCCTTGTGCTGGTCCAGAGGCAGTCTGACTATGGGACTGCAAGCAGCATATGGGAATCGGGTCAAGACGAGGCAGCAGAGCATCTGGTCATGTGCTGTGCGACGTACTTGTCGCCGGCCCTGGCCTGCTCAACGACCTCGTGCCGCAGGACGACATCGAGCGACCGCGGAAGGCTGCCCGCAGGAACCTCGTCAGAGTTCTCCTGGAGCCGCACCCGCTGCCAGTCCACAAACTTGCACTGCTCCCGGACGAGCACCCACCGCTCGCGGTTCTGGCATGTTGCGTTGGTGCACATCAGGGGCTGCACAGCAGTGAGAGCAGACGTCAGCAAATGCAGGCATTGCAATCATCTCTGGTATTTAAGCATTGCTCTACATCTGCAGGCTGAGGGTTGAGGGGTATTCTTGTATGTATGAACATTGCATCCTCACAGCATGCGCGCTTGATGAGAAAAGCATGTAGGTGAGCTGACGGTCTGAGTATGTCTGCACACCTGCGTGTACTTGAACTGCTGCTCAACATCGACAATGACGGCACCGCAGTCGAGGCACTTGAACGTCCCAAAGAGGAGCTCCGGCCGCACCTCGCTGGTCCTTGTCACAACCCCGCTCACCGCCACCAGCTGGCCGATCGTGTCGGCTCGCAAGTCCCGCATCCTGGACAACCCGGCGGCTCGCAGACTCAAGGCTGTGCTGGGTGCAAGCTGCGGCCTGCTGACGACAAACGGGCTGGTCGAGTGAGAGGCAGAGGCGGCAGCCCCACTTGTGAACGTGCTGTGTGTTGTAGAAGGCGATGTAGAACTCCTTGGCAATGCCCTCTTCCATCACGTACAGAGGCCTGCGGCCCCGCACAGCTCGCTGCACCGCCTTGCGCAGGAATGGCTCGAACCTGCACTGCAATGCCGACGACAACATGAACGACCGCCTGCAGCTGCGTACGCCGCTGGCAAGGGTAGGCTGCAGCCAAGTATTTGCAAATTTCGTGGCGTCGAAGTAGCAGCCGCAACTGAGGAGGAGACGGTGGGGAGGACGGAGTCAGGATGACCTGCAGTACTCTCTGGAGACGAGAGCTGCCAGATCGCGGTCCGCCTGGGCCACGTGCTCGAAGTCGACGTAGAGCGTCGTCTTGCCGTGGTCCGCCATGGTCTGCACCTGCTCCACGTACTCCCGCCGGCCCTCGTCATCCCTCTCCAAGGCCTCCTCGGGTTCCAGTTGGAAGCTGCAGAGCGCGGCAGCAGAAGACCGCCTCATGCGTCGGCCTGTGAGGCACAGCGGCTCTGAGCGAATGCTAGCAGGCAGGACTGTCAAGCGGAGGCGGGGGGTGAGGCGCGTTTGCGTGAGCCTGGCATCGCCTCAAGAGGCCACGACCTCGAGGCATGAGAGGGACAAGAGGGGATTGATGTACCATCAGAAGGTGTTGGTGTCACTGACAACGAAGTCAGAACATGCAGGACGGCGCGCACATTCTGAGCGGGGCGCCTGCTGGCAGAGGCAGCAGGGGTGGAGCGAGGCGGCGGTCACCTGTCGAGGAAGCGGTGGAAGGAGAGGCAGACCTCGTCGCCGAGGGCGTCCGCCACGCCGAGGCCGTCCATGGCGCCGCAGAGCGCGGTGCGGGCGGCGCCGGCGGAAGGAATTTGCGCGGGCGCGGGAAGCCGCGCTTTGGCGCCAAAAACCGGGGGGGCGTCGACGGAACGGTGGGCTCCGTTGGGGGTGCGCGCCGGCCGTCCCGTTCGCCGGGATGGGGGGGGGCCGCCGGCGCCGCGTCAGCGTCACTGCCGGGGGGTGGGGCGGTGGTCCCGGGCCGCTGTGGTCCCGCAGGCCCGGGTGCGGGGCGCTTTTTCCCTCTCGGCGGGCTGCCCGGAGGGGCGCCGGGCAACTCCGTGCCTGGCCTAATCATGTCTTCTGAAAAGGAAAGAAAAGAAAGCGGTTCTAACGCCAATTTGGCCCCCGTCGGACCTTGTCAGTTCTCCTCGAGCTGGGCTGTTTCTCAGCCGTCGCCCCCCCCTTTTGGGAGAGCCACTTCCAATTCCAATTTTTCCGCCCCATTTGGGAGAAGCTTTTTTTGGGGGAGAAGCTTCCCCTTTCCCCTTCCGCGGCCGTCGCCCCCTCCGGATGCCCGTCTCTCTATCTTCCCAGCTCCTCACCAGAGCCACCCCGGCGCCGCCCTTCCGCCCGCCGGCGCCGCCGCCGCGCACCCCGCCAGCCCCAGCGCCGCGCTCCTCCGCGCGCCCGCGGCATCGCGCCTCCCACGGCCGCGCTCTCCCGCGCCGTGCACGCCGCCACGGTCCGCTCCTCTGGTCCTCTGCCGGCCTGCCGCGCCGCGCACGCGACGCTCTCCACGTTGGATTCAGGCAGGCAGAGGCCCTCGCCTGCGCGATGGATGTCGAGAAGCTCCGCAAGCGGCAGCAGGTCCTGCTCGACCACCTGCGCCCGGTGGCTGGAGCCCGAGCCAGCGACCTGGTGGTGAGGCTCCGCCTGCTGGCCTGCCCAATCCTGCACAATTGCCACCTCAGAATTTCACACGAGGACCTTGCATAAAGTGGTTTTACGAAGTGGCAGGAAAAACTTTTGACCAAAGTGCCAAGGATGGCAACATATTACTTTTTGAGGTTGTTGAGAACCGTTACTTTCTGTCAGTCACAGACCTTCGCAGGTCATCTTGGCAGCTACTCAATGGCCTCCTACTCAGGTGGACTTTGGCGACTCCATAGCAGCGTATTTTCTCGGCGGTTGGCTTTAGGGTTTAGTAGGGCTTTCTTGTGAGCTGTTTGTCATGCAAGTTTGTCACTCCCCTCCTGGCTGTGTTACATGCAGGCCTCTCCTTGCTCAGCAGGTGACAGTGCTGGATACCTGAGGACTACTGATTTTGACGACGACGTTGTGATTGTCAAGTAAGCGCCATGACCTGGGGTTGTGATTACACTTAGACCGGCAATCAGTATCGGCTGTTCTTGATAGCACCAGCTGTTGCTGTTACGTGAGTCATTTGACAGCATCTATTGTTGGCATCTATTGTTGACATGCATGGATGTTTCTATTCACTTCCGTGCTTTGTACTTTGAAGTGAGGGAAGCAGTCTGTCAGTACAGGCAAGTAAATCTGATATATTGCACAGCATTGTCGTGTTGCTGATTAGACCCCCCTAAATCGTCATTCAGTGCATTCCGGACTCCTATCTGCCGTGCCAAGCGGGGAGGATTCAAGGATACTTATCCTGACGATTTGCTGGCTCCGGTGCTCAGGGTAAGCTTGTATTGACAAATACAGCAGCTTTGTTGGCCAATCAGGGTTGTCAAAGGCAAGGGCAAACCCAGGAAATGCTAAGTATGCCAACAGTGCATTCACTTATGATACTGACAATAGCAGAAGTCTTGCATGCTGAGGTATGCTGCTCAATGACTGTTCCATATACAGTTGGCCATGGCAGTTGGCAGGATTACACAGGCAACATACCTGCCATTAATTTCAAAGGCAGCTCGTGCTACGTGGCTGCATGCGTCTTCAGGCAGTGATAGAGGGCACAGGCATCAAGCCAGAGGAGGTTGGTGACATTGTCGTGGGGAGCGTGCTGGCACCTGGAGCTCAGCGTGCGAATGAATGCCGCATGGCAGCCTTCTTTGCTGGCTTTCCAGGTGGCAAGTCGACCCTGTCAAGCCTAGACATACGTTCTCTGCTCGATTGTAATCATGCCAAGTAGCTCGGCTGAAATGAGACTCACTTCCTTTCCTTGTGCTAGGCTGTTTACTTGTGCCAAATTAGCATTTGGTACTCTGTGGATTGATCATGCCTCTCTAAGAAAACAGTCATAGCCTTCTTGACGAGGTCAAGACAAGGGTGAAGGCTGACCTGCTTCTCTGGGTTGGCATCGCAGAGACTGTACCTGTGAGGACCGTGAATAGGCAGTGCTCCTCTGGCCTTCAAGCAGTTGCTGACGTTGTGGCTTCAATAAAAGCTGGTTTCTACAATATCGGTAAGCACTTACTCAAGGCCGTCTCTAGCCTGCAATGGGTCTGGGAAGAGCGAGGAGTTGGGGAAATTAGTTTAGTATGAAGCTGTGTCTGTTATATGCTACATAAATACATGCTACATGCTGTGAGATATTCTGTGGCTTTGCTACAGCTAAATTAAAGCGTGCAGGCACAGTGCTACGAGCTGTGCTGTGAGTGATCAAGGGCACAGTAGCAGCAAGCCCGGACTTTTGTCTCAAGTAATCAGTGGTAACAATAGATTGGTGTCAATCGATGGCTGGCACGCTCGAGTAGTTGGCCAGCTACCAAACGACAATATTGCTTGCAGGCATCGGGGCTGGGCTGGAGTCTATGTCTGTCAACCCCATGGCCTGGGAGGGCAGCGTCAATCCAAGGGTATGTGTTTCCTTCAGATACCATTGGCAAGTCCTCCCGCAATGTCCTGAGGTTTTCGTGCACGAAATCGGTCAGCAAAAAGAGTCTGGCCAATCCTTGATGTCAGCTATATCGTCAGGGCATCTAGACTGGACTGTGATGCTCTCCTAGTAGCTGTCTTCACAGGTGGAGCAAGTGAAGAAGGCTCAGGACTGCTTGTTACCCATGGGAGTAACGTCTGAGAATGTTGCTGAAAGATATGGAGTCTCCCGGCAGACACAGGACCAGGCTGCAGTATGTGCACTTACCCAACTGATTGAGTGCATCCATTGTCCTCTCCAGTCTTCCCTCCATGTCTGTCTGTTGACAATGATAATATCGTGATTGTTGCAGCTGCCTACTGCAGGCATATGCTTGTGTTTGTTACTCCTCCTCACCTCTTCCGAAATGGGCAGCAGGCAGAGGGGGAAGCCTTCTAGGTCTAGAATTCGACTTCAAAGGCTACCTGATATTGAGATTTTAAAGCTCACTCTTCTTGTAAAGCTTGTAAAATTCAAATCAACCTCATCTGCAGGTCAATTCGCATGCTAAGGCAGCTGCTGCTCGTGCATCTGGAAGGTTCAAGGATGAGATTGTTCCTGTTACCACCAAGGTAACTTTGGCAGATCTTGCTGGTAGTTGTTGCTGATAGACCTAAGCTTGCTGCTCGCCGCAGCCACACAAAAGGAGGTCGTCGTGGGTCTGGACATCTGTCATTAGCACATACTGCATAGTGCTGAGGGGTTTTGGTTTGTTGGACGAGCAGCTGATTGATCCTCAGACCAAAGAGGAGAAGCAAGTGACTATTGCTGATGATGATGGAATCCGGCCTGGCACATCGGTTGCTGACTTGGCCAAGTTGAAGCCGGTGTTCAAGAAGAATGGGTCCACTACAGCAGGTAATGCTGGTACCATGTTATGGGGTTTTCTTTGTGTTGACTTGAAGCGTCCTTGTAACTTGAAGTTCAATAATATGTGCCAGTATTATACTTCTTTCTTAATCAATTCATGGATAATCACAGAGGTGGTGCTGATGTGGCATGGTCTTGTGTGCATCAATCTCAGAGAGTGACATATGCTAAGCAGCATCGCTTGAGGTTCTTTTTGAGAGCTAACCTGGTCTTGTACTTCTGCACGAGCAGGCAATTCAAGCCAGGTCAGTGACGGGGCAGGGGCTGTGCTCCTCATGCGCCGTGGAGATGCACATCGCCGACACCTACCCATCTTGGGAGTTTTCAGGTCAGTGTTGCCCACTTGTCAAGCAGATGAATGGATGCTTGTGCTCTTACTGGTGTTCTTATAACATGGTCACTAAATAGGACTGGCGTGCTTGTACACATTCAAGCTTGCGGTGGTGACTCAAGCACCAGCAGCATCCCTTTCATTCTTCTAGTACATTTTGGTAGGATCAAACATGGGCTGCCTTTTAGTTGTCCTGTTTTCGCTTGTTGTTTTCTTGTAAAAAGAGCTCTGATGGTTTTTGTGAGCAGGAGCTTTGTTGCTGTAGGGGTTGACCCAGCAGTCATGGGTATTGGACCAGCGGTAGCTATTCCTGCTGCAGTGAAGGCAGCTGGTCTGCAGCTCGATGACATTGACCTCTTTGAGATTAATGAGGTGGATGTTCTTTCACTGTTGCTCATCATATGCATGCATGGGATGTGTGAGTCGCGAGTTGCTGTTGGTTCTGCAGAACTTTTCGTGATGTCGGGGGCTTAGATGAAGGGAGGACATGTGGCAGCTCTCTCTTTCTTTAAGTGTAATGTTAGGCTATCTGTGCAATGAATATCATACGAATTAGCTTATTTCACGCCAACACTGCTGGAAGAGCTGACAAAAGGACTCTCTCTGTACCGCTGCACTAGGCCTTCGCATCCCAGTATACCTACTGCGCTGACAAGCTTGGGTTGGATGAGTCAAAAATCAACGTCAATGGAGGGGCCATGGCGCTTGGTCACCCGCTTGGAGCTACGGGTCTGTTCATCATGTCCTGCAGCTTGGGCTTGGTCCATTTGCAGCATACAGAAACGCATTGCAGGTAGCACAGTCTTTGATGTGGGAGATGTTGCAGCTAGTGATTTTCGAGGGCCACAATTCGCAGGTGCCCGCTGCGTGGCTACCCTTCTTCATGAGATGAAGAAGCATGGCAAGGAGGCTCGATTTGGTGTGGTCTCCATGTGCATCGGTAAGAATCCCCATACTGAGAAATTTGCAACTGCAACTTGTGCATGAGCTATTGGAGCAGCAAATTGTGAGCATTAAGCTCATCACAAGAGCATACTGTCAGACAGTCAAATCCCTGTTGCTAGAGTCACGAGCATCATTTCTGCAAGCATTGCCCTCCTGGAGGCATCGCTCTGCCTTGTGGTGCTCTTCTCATTTAGTGATGGTCATCTGGTAAAGCTGGAAGCTGACCAGCAATTCTGGTTCATCCTCACAGGATCAGGCATGGGAGCAGCTGCAGTGTTTGAGCGGGGGAGTGTTGTGGATTTGCCTTCTAACATTGGCCCGATCTCAGGACAAGACCAGCTGTCTCGCGATGCCAAGTGATCATGGTCCTTGGTCTGGACTTTGTCTGAATGCTGCAGCCAGGGGTGAGGGGGGTCAAAGATCACGTAGTAAGGAGCTCTCAATCACGGACTTTCGGTTGTCCGATTGAAGGATGCTAACTCAGCCTGGGTCCTGGGCATGTCACAGTATGCCCTTGTTTGTAACCCGTCTGTTGCTGTATACTTTTTGGGGTTTGGCTTTGGCTGCCAGAAAGTGATCGATTCATGCCCTGCTGATTTTTCTGATGCGTAGGCTGAAAGCATACTGGTTCCTTGAGCCGGTTCCATTATATCTTAGAATTGCTCATTCAGTCCTAATATCAACAGTCTACCATTGGCACTTGGCTACGCCTCTGACAAAGAGCACATCTTGTTGTCCCAGTTACGTGTAGTTGTGGCACACGCAAGACAGATAAGAGATTACTCTGAGACGCTGGACAGCCTTGTACCAAAGACATGCACTGCAAGCTTAGCCAGTCTGAAACGTTTAGGCAGGAGTGACCTTTGGTTGACAGCATGTTGTCATCTCAAACAGCTGCACTGAAAGCTAAAGCTGCATGCAAGTAGCGCCACTTATTCCATGAAGCCCTCAGTATCTTTGTCCATATGAATGCTTGTCTACATGTGGCATCTGAGAGATGAAAGAAAACTTCAAATCCTGCAGTTGGCTCTCCAACTTATACTTTGGATTGGCATTATTGTGGTGGAAGCAGCCCGCACTCCCATGTTCTCACTGCTGTCCCACAGTGGACTTGGTCTGTTGCCCTGCGTATTGCATGGTCTCTCGCGCCTTCTCACCAAATTGTCCTGCAAGGCAAGAACCTTGTCACTTGTGCAGGTCCCGCACACATCATGTATGATGTGCTGACATCAGTTACAGGCACTGCTCGTTAGTGTCTGACGTGCTCGTTGTACACTTCACTCACCAACTTGCCCTCGGACTTTGTCGAAGCCCGCCTCCAGGGTATCAGCTCCAGGCGGCTTCTGGCCAGTCCACCAGTTCCAAAGCCACGACACAAAGCCGAAGAAGAGGGATCCACCAACCACCAACGCGAGTGCGCCTCCGCCCAAAGTCACAGTGGTGAGGAAGAATGGGACGAGGATGGGGCTGAACAGCAGCAGAAGGGGGCTGTTGCCAATGCAAGGCGAATGTCAGTTTGAAGGCTAATAGGCATCTGGTTCACAAGGCTGGATGAGCATGAGGTGCTCGCAGCCAGATTCACTGCCATGCATATGCCCCTCGGTCACCGGTGACTTGTTTCCCAAACTCCCCCCTCACTGGATGGCAGCCAGTCGGCTCCCAGACGACGTGGACATTATATGACGCAACTAACGGGTACCTGCCGCTCACCTGATAAGCAGAAGAAAGCCTCCTCCTCCGATGACCGTACCACTGATGACCACAGTCGCTACCGTGCCGACAGTGCCAACTGTCAAGAGAAGGAAGAGGATGTCCTTGGCGCGCCAGTTGCCCTGACGGACAGGTAAGAGGCGATGATGAAAGACGACATTTCCAACGAGGTCAACAATGTCAGGGCAGCTGCGAAGCATGCACAGTGATCGCAGGGAGCACATCGGCAGATATTCTCGGCCTAGATAAGTCGACAAGGGAGGCTGCAGGCTTGCAGGACTCCGGTGAAGCCCCTGCACGCTTCGATGTGCCAAGGCAATAAGCAGCAGACAGCTCAATTCTGCAACATTGACGCCGATCGTCTGCGGGCATGCGCACGCGTGTGCAGCTGCAGGCTGCCGGCCGATCTGCCATGCGGCAGATCGGCTCCTGCCTGGAGCTGGCGCGGCTCACGGCCGGCACAGGGCTGCGCTACTGAGAAGGCGCGTCCCGAGGCAGATGCCGGCAAGCAGGCGGAGGGGGAGTGGTCATGCGGCGGCGGTGGCGCACCCCCTGCGTCGACAGCTGGCTGGGCATGCCGAAGTCGCCCTGGTCGCCGCGCTGCTGCTGGCCCTTCATGGCGCCGGCTCCTCGGCGGCGGCGGCGGCGGCGGCGGCGGCGGCGGCGGCGGCGGGAGCGCTCCGGGCGGGGGATGTGATGTGATCAGACGGAGAGGGGTCGCTATCGCGCGGCCCGGGTGGTAAAGGTTACGAGCACGCGGCAGGCGGCGGCCCCGTCCCCAAAAATCGTGGGGAAATTCGGGGGGGGGGGGGAGCAGGCGCCCAGCCCGTTCCTCGGGCTCCGAGCTGCATGCGCGGGCGCGGCCGGAACGGGCCCAGCGGGCAGCCGCCACGTGAAGGACCACCGGGCTTGCCGCCGCGAGCGCCCCAGCCCCAGGGGCGGGGACCACCCCCACCACCGCTTCCGCTTTGCCTATGCCAAGCGTCAGCCCCACTATATCAGGAGAAAGGGCTCGCCCCTTGAGGATCGGGGCTGGAAAATCCAGCCCAAAACAGAATGAACAAAGTACGAGAAGGGGGCGGCCAGGGGAAGCGCTAAGAAAAACAAGCACAACAAGAAACAAAGCAGCTACGTATCACTCAGTAACCCCTGCTAAGCAGCCTCAGGTCAGAGAAGCTAGGCTCCTGGAAGTGGGTCCCCTGGCCAGAGCCAGAGGCAGCAGCGAGGGCTTTGCTCGACTCCGCCAACCCCACCAGATCGGCGTCGTTTGCAGGGCACGCGGTGGGCCAGGCGGCTCGGGGCAAGGAGCGAAATATGCTGATCACCCGGTGGGGGATGAATTCGCGGACCTGGCGATGGATGTACACGGGGCTTTCGGCAGCCGCTGGCTGGATCTCATTCAGCGGCTTGCCCGCCAGGCCATTGACCGGCGGCCGGGTCTGCCAGGGGCGATGCCCGGCTTCAACGCCGCCGGTTCGCTCGCACAAGTCTTCCGCATGCGCCTGGCCATATCGCTTTAATGCTCCCTTGCCCACGCCGTCCACACGCGCGCAGGCCGTGCTATGGCCGCCGCCTCTGGGTCTCGGCGGAGTGCCTCTTTCCCTGCAGCGAGCTACTCAGGCCTGATGTTGCTCACTCGTGGGTACTGAGCTTCCCTGTGCATCGTTTCTGTTTTCTGCAGTGTTTTGTAGTGTAGTCCTTTCTCCGGCTCCTCTTTCTTTGGCTTTGGACATTGTCCATTCTTTTTTTGGGCTGGCTTTGCCAGCCCCTCTTCTCTATGGGCGCGCACTTCTCTTCTGCTGGCACGCAGGTGCAGCGCGCGGGCCATAGACCTCTGCAGCGAGACGGCCAAGCGCATCCGGTACACCGGTACACTATATCTGCCCGCACGGCAGGGCATGACGGTGGCCAGTGCCGCTCGAGGCAAGGAGGCGAAGCATGCGGACCATCAACGGGAAGACGCGTTCTTCCCCGTCGCCCATCGACGTCCATCGGGGCCTTCGTGCTCGTTAGCTCGAGCTCCTGCCCCGCCTAGCGCGCAGCGCGGTGTTACGACGTTCCCAAGGGGAGCAGGTCGATTTGACACGCGGCAGGCTCTCTCGCCCCAGGTGGTGCCGCATGCGCCTGTCAGTATCGCTGCAGCGGTCGACGGCGCACACGCGCTGCATCTGCGTGCTGGTCACGCTTTGGCTGCAGCCTCTGGACGTAGACAGGGAACCCGCCGCTACCCCGAGACAAGCTTCTCTGACCTGCGGCGCTTGACAGGGAATAAATACCAAGGGCCAATTTACACCGGGACGGGCGGACGCTAACGAGGGGTACGTGTCGCGCATTGTATGGACACTTGGGGTCAAAATGTGGCCAATCGAGGCCAAATCGAGGCCAATTAGCGTCCGTCCGTCCCCGTGTAAATTTGTCTTTAAAACCCAGTGGCCACCTGAGTTGCCGTATTACATGGCTTTCAGGCCACAAAGAGAGGGAGGCCATATCAATCCAACACACTAAGACAAAACAGATCTGAAAATTTACTTTGCATCTTGGGCCACAGCACTGTTCAGGCAAAAGCTGGTGCGAAACTTGGTGGCTTCGACGCCCTATGCTAAACGGAGAGAGGCTAAGGTAACAGTGTGAATGCTGGCTGAAGAGGAAAGTACCTACGAGCCAGCACATACAACACTGTACAGTGTGGTGGCGTGAAATGCCCTCTCTTTCAATTCATGTGCACCCTGCGCCCTCCTTAGTCAAAGCCCTTCTGACTGGCCTTTCACAGCCATATGCCAATCTTGGGCTGTACGCCTAGTGTGAGACGGCTGGACTGTTACTGTACCAAATTTGGCTGCCTTTGACATTGCTCCTGCCGATCGTGTTCAGCAGACTCGGCTTCTTGTCTCCTCACTCAGGATCCTCCACGGAACACTTGCCCTTATCCGGAGAGTAAGCTCTTCCAAGAATGGCGAGGGCTGTGAGAGGCCAGCCCGAAAAGAGTGGACAAGGTCTGAAGGGGCCGCGAAGACTGGAGGACCAGCTGACCGCCCTCGTCTCGGTGGTCCGGAGGCAGATCTGCTCATGACGGCCATGATTGGGCACTCTATTACACAGACAGCTGAGGCTGCGCCTTCACCCAGAGAACAGCCACACAGTCACACAGAGAGCTTAGGCTCTGCCCTCACTCAAAGATCAGTCACACAGTCACACAGAGCACAGGCTCCGCCCTCACTCAGAGAGTTGCAGCCATAGCTAGGGCGAGCAGAGCAGCAGCGAGTCGTCTCTAATCTATACATGGGGTATAAGACCGATGTGCCGGGGATGTGCCCCTTCTTACAAGGAGCGCTTCCATGGCACACAAGGCTGAGTCAGATCGTTGCCCAGCCCATCCGCTGGTTCACCATACTAAAAAATAGTTTACCGCCCGGTTTGCTGGTCCACCAAACATTACAGTCAACAGGACGTGGTCGCCAGCCCCCCGAGCGGTGGGCCTCGCCTGCAACCTCAACCTTGTACTTATCGACGCTTTCAGAGTGGGAGCACGTACGTCGGTTGTGCCTGACTTGGCAGTAATCCACGCGGAGCACAGAAAGGGGAGGTAGAAAAGGGACCAGTTCCGAGGAAACCAATTGCATATGTGCACTGTGGACAATCACGGCGGCTACGACAGGAAATGGTCCTCCCTCTTCCAGCCCAGCCGTTTAATTCACGTCTTTGCAGTCGGGGGCCGGCTTGAAGCATACTAGCATTTCGCCAGCAATAGTTGCTTGAAACGGGATTCGGCTTTCGTTGCCTTTGCAGCACTCCCAAGCTTTTGCAAATCATCAGTGTGCTGTGCGCGCTTTAAGCCAGGCCACGGGATTTTATGGCGTTGCTCCAAGTCCGCAAGTTGATGTGTGGGATCTGTATGTGCTCCTTCGTGGGTGCTGAAGTGTCCGTTTTAGCTGGCTTCCGCACTGTGTCCTTAAGCCTCCCTTAGCATAAGGCTTCATTTGCAAGTTGATAACCTACTCGTCCACCACATACAAGCCTTATCTCAGTCACTGTGTCCTGCTACCGCATGCGGTTCTCTATGTCCCTAGAGCGGTCCCAAGCGCTTGCTTTGCACCGCCGAGCCGGTCGCGCCCTTGCAGCAGCCTCTGGCTTGCGCGGCGGGGATGCTCTTCCTCCCCTCAGCTCATATGAATTACTACTGCTGACAGGGGGGTACTAAGAGCGCCCTATAGCCTGTGGCTCCGTCATAAACACCTGTATGCATCTGGCTGGCTTTACAGCCGCTCTTCTAACATCAGCAGCCGCACTCTCTTTACCAGCATGAAGAACAGAGCCATGGTCGGCCTCATGGGGCCGACCACTTAGCTTGCCAAGTAGTGCTTGCGGCTTATTGGCTATCTTCATTCTTGGAGATCAACTCCCACTTTGAACTGCGCCTGCCTCAGGACATCAACATGTCCTGGCTTTGGCTGCACACTGACTATCGGTAGCAAAGCGTCCTCCATAGCTGGAGGTAAATTTGAGCTCTAAGGCCTTGAAGATGAGTGCAAGTACAGTACCAAGTTACTGACTCAACAGGATATACAGAACATAGTCCATTATGGATCTCGGGTACTATTTTTTGATAGCATCTCTTGCCACATTGCAGCCACACGTTCCTTGATCTCCTGCGCTCGCTGTACATCCCCCTTGCTGTTGTAGCTGCCGTTGCCGTCACTCTTGCGGAGCTCCGTAGGTCCCCCCGTCCACTCCATCTGCCTAGTTACCCGCTGGCGCACCTCGGTAGCAAGCTGCTCAGCCTTGTTCTCGGCTGCCCTTAGCCTCTCATCCAGGCCAGACAGCGCCTGTGTCGAAGCTGCGGCCTCATCCGCAGGCCCTTTCTTAAGTTCCGGCCTTGTGATAGACCTTGCATTTCTGGAGCCTGGCTCCTGTGTAGAGAGGCGTGCAGCCTCATGCTCTAGCTCCTTCGTCCACTGCTCGCCAGCTCCCTCTTCCAGGACCTCCCTTGGCGCCTCAGGTGTTCTACGGAACCTGGCAGCCACCAAGGTCGCAGAAGTGAGACCAGACTAAGGTGGCCTCTCCACGTCCACAGACTTGGTGCTATGCAGGCTCCTTGAGACGAAAGCTATATGTGATTGAGCTTATATTCTATCAAGACCTGCAAATATGCCAGCTGTATCACGAAAGCATGTGGACTGCTGGAGGTGAATCAAGATGACATAAATGCAGGCATTCTGGGAGCTTGTGCACATGGCCTACTCTTGCATGAGCTTTTCCTTGAGCTGGGCTATCTCCTGCTGATGTTGTTGTTTCAGAGCCTCGGTGACTTCATCTCTTTCCTTCAGTACACTGTCGGCCTGCCTCTTGAACAGCTTGAGTTGCCCCCCTTGCACATCATATTGCGCCTTGAGCTCTGCCAGCTGTGATTGCAAAGCTGTCAAAGTCTGCTGCACTTCATGCGCACCTTGATCATCTTCTTGTCGCTCCATCTCCTGCCGCGCAGATAAATCGGCCTGTTCTTCTGACAAGGCACGGGCTTGCTCTAGCTGTGACACTAGATCTGCTTCTCTCTGCTTCATCACTGATAGGTTAGCTTCCAGCTCCTGTTCGTGCTGCTGGGCCTGGATGACCTGTGCTTCCAGGGCACTCTGTAACCTATCTTCTAGCAAAGAGAGCTGCTCCCGTAGAGCTTCCACGTCGCCAAGCAACTCCCACGCATCTGGAGATGGGGTGATGTCTGAGAGCGGCAGTTGCAAGGAAGAATACCAGTCAATGACTAGGCTGCACTTCTGCCAGCCCAGGCGTGCAGACAGCAGCCCATGATTTCGTCAAGTGGGAGAGTGCTGTCTACTGCAGCTTGAAGAGCTCGCCTAAAAGCTCGCCTTTTTTGACTTCAGACGACTCATGTAGGATAGGGTACTACTTCTAGCCTATCAAGCGTGTATGACCTAGAGGCTTACTCTTGTTGCACTTGCGTTCACATTGCGATGTTCACATTGCGACGTTAATGCGTGCAATGCATACAACAACAGAGTTAGCACAGTGTGCACCTGTGAAGATGGGCTGGTACACACCTGTTCCAAGGGCTTGATTGAATGCCTGCTCTGCATCAGCAAGCATGCCTCGGTGGCGTAATACCAGCTCTGTCAAGCTGACTGTGCTCTCAGACGGTTGCAGACTGCCGACCGTCCCAGCCTGGTCTGGCTCTCGAATAGTCAGCTTCGCACGAGCTTCATGAACCTCCGCTCTGACCCTCTCCAGCTCAGCCGCTCCCCGCTGCTTGGCAACTAGAGCCTCAGCAGCCTCGCTCTTCAGCTGCTCCAACTGCTTAGCTGTCCTGATGGCCTCAGCCTTCATCTCCTCTATGGTTGAGTCCCTCTTCTTCAACAGAGACATAGCCTTCTGCAGCTCGTTCCCTGCTTCTTCCCGGGCTGTCAGCTTCGCACGAGCTTCATGAACCTCCGCTCTGACCCTCTCCAGCTCAGCTGCTCCCTGCTGCTTGGCAGCTAGAGCCTCAGCAGCCTCGCTCTTCAGCTGCTCCATCTGCTTAGCTGTCCTGACGGACTCAGCCTTCATCTCCTCTATGGTCGAGTCCCTCTTCTTCAAGAGAGACATAGCCTTCTTCAGCTCGGTCCCTGCTTCTGCCCGGGCTGTCAGCTTCGCACGAGCATCATGAACCTCCGCTCTGACGTTCTCCAGCTCAGCTGCTCCCCGCTGCTTGGCAGCTAGAGCCTCGGCAGCCTCGCTCTTCAGCTGCTCCATCTGCTTAGCTGTCCTGACGGCCTCAGCCTTCATCTCCTCTATGGTCGAGTCCCTCTTCTTCAAGAGAGACATTGCCTTCTTCAGCTCGGTCCCTGCTTCTTCCCGGGCTGTCAGCTTTGCACGAGCTTCATGAACCTCCGCTCTGACCCTCTCCAGCTCAGCCGCTCCCCGCTGCTTGGCAGCTAGAGCCTTGGCAGCCTCGCTCTTCAGCTGCTCCATCTGCTTAGCTGTCCTGGTGGTTTCAGCCTTCATCTCCTCTATTGTTGAGTCCCTCTTCTTCAACAAAGACATTGCCTTCTGCAGCTCGGTCCTTGCTTCCCGGGCCTGTGCAGCTGCTTGTTCCCTCTGCTGTGCACGCTCGCGAGCTTCATCAGCTTCAGCTGCACTTGCCAGCTGGTTCTTCAACTTAACATCCTCTGCCTCCCTCAGCCGCGTGCTGACACCCTCCAGATCCCTGGCGAGCTTCTGGTTCTCGCTCTCGGCAGCTGCCACACCTGCCCTTGCTTGCGCAAGCTCCTCCTTGAGCCGCTTGTTCTCCTCCACCACAGGCCTCAGTACGTCATCGCTCACCCCAACCTTGGCCTGGCTGGCCAACCTCATCTGCCTTTCCTTGTCCACAGCAGTCTTCAGGCTCTCTACCTCCTCCTGTGCTTGGGTGACCTTCTGCTCCCTTTCCTCTAAGGCCTTCAACAGCTCCGACTCCCTCGTCTTTAGCCGGCCTTCCACCTGATCAGCCCTCCTTTCCAGCTCTTTGGCCATCTGAACAGCTGAAGCCAGCTCCTTGCTTTGGAGCACCATGGTGTCCACCTTCCCAGCCGCTTCTTTACTCCTGACCTTTTCGGAGGCAAGCATTTCCTTTGCTTCATGGATTTGTGCTTCCAACTTTTTGGCTAGAGATCTGCACTCAAGATGCTCAAAACAACAACGTTGTCATGATAGAGCTACCAAAGCGGGATGATTTTGCACAGAGCTGAAAAAACATATAGAGAGGCTTGCTCACAAGGAAGCCATATTTGATGCATAGTCTCTGCGTATCCAAGATTTGGCTCAGGAACAGACTGAGAAGCATCTAGCTGGCTGAGAAGGCCCTTGACCTCCTCCCGGTGGCCTGCTTCACTCTGCTCCATATGCTCCCGTAGTAGGTCAAGGTCCTCCCTAGCATCCCCTTCAGGTTCCAGGACTTTCACCAAGCTGCTCGCCGCAGCTGCTTCAACGCTCCTGCACCAGCAGACGCTCCATCAAGGCCACTGACAAGCAACAGCTGTTCGTTGCAGGTGCAGCAACGCTTGAGCACACACGCATCTCAATCGACTCTATGCTCCAGTGATCCCTGGATCAATTAAATGCAGGTTGGATGTGTCATGCTGGCATAAGATCAACATCGACATAGCAAGTGTGAGTCGGCCCTGCTTGGGTAGCTACCGTCGAAGGTCGTCAACAAGCTCCTGCGATCCAGCAATGCGTCTCTCCAGCTCGACAATGCGCTGGTCGCGCTCCTTGTCAACCTTCATGTAGTGCTCAACGAGCTCCCTGGTCACTGACAGCTGCTGTTGTTTCTCGTCCATTTCTCGCTGCAGTCACTCGAGGTCATGATGCATCTGTTAGGGTTCCAGGATTCACACATGTAAATGAAGCCCACAAGTGTCGAAAAGTGCCAGGCCCACGGGCTGCTGAATGGTATACAGGTGCAAGTCACATGCAGAACGACAAGTATTGTTAGGACTGGCAAGCCTTATCTTACCTGCAGAGTCTCCATGCTGTCTGCCGCAGCTGCTCCGGGCCTAGCGGCTTTCTTAAGCTTCCTCTTGAGCTCCTCCACCTGCTCCTCAAGCACCCGCTTCTCCACGGCTGCAACCGCCTTCAAGCTGCCCATCTCATCCTCGTGCTCCCTCTCCATCTGGCTAATCAGCTGCTCCTCTGCATCGCTGGCCTCCTTTCCCTGTCTCTTCAGTGCCGCCACCTGACCTGCGACTTCTTCCAGCTGAGCTTCCAGCTTTGCGCGGACATCCTCACTCTCCCTCTTCGCCGCCCCGAGCTGCTGGCTCGTCTCGCTCAGCCTGCCCTCCATCTCCTGCACGGCCTGCTGTAACCTGTTTACCTCGTTCGCCTTTTTCCTTTCATCATCTTCCAATGTGGCCCTTCTTGCAGCCTCTTCCTTCTTCTCCTGCGATGCAGCCTGCAGCTTGCCTTGGAGCTCCTCGGCTTGGGCAGCCAAGGCTGCATGCGATACCTCCAGCTTCTGCAGGTTTTCGGTGGCTCTTTTAGCAGCAAGATCCGCCTGCTCCCGTGCTTCCACAGCCTTCAGCTGGAGACTCTCGACCTCCTTGCTTTTCCTGACAGCACGCTCAAGCTGAGCAGCGAGCTCCTCCAGCTTCTGCTGTTTTTCTGCGAGCTGTGCCTGGCTTGAAGCCTGCTCAAGACTCCTCCCTCCCTCCTCTGCGACCTGGCGACTTTCTCCCACTTGCTTTTTGGGAGTTGACTGCTCAGCAGCCCGCGGCTCCTGCAGAACCCTGTGTCGATCATCCATTGCCGCTGCTGCCCTTGCCCCGCTTGCTGGCCCGTCTCCCCCTGCTTCCTCGGACATGCTTCGCTGCGTGACCCCGGCAGACCCAGTCGCCCCGGCCCTGTCTGCCCTCGACAAAGTTGCTGACTGAAGCTGGGAGCCTCTCTCCTCCATATCAGCCTCCTCTGTGGTACTGTTTTTGGACAAGAATCCCTTGACGGCCACAACAAGGGCCGCTACCGCGAGCCCGTACAGCAGGAACCTAGACAAGGGCCCAGCAGCAGCGCCGCTCTGCGGCTGGTTTGGGAAGGACGAGTGGTTGCCTCTCCAGCTCTCTGAAGAGCTGGTCACCAGGCCTCCTTGCCTGCTGCCAGAATGAACATAGACCTCTTGTCCTTCCAAAATCACCTCACCCATACCCGCATTCAGCGCCAGAAGCTGAGAGAGCGTCAGGCCGTGCTTGGCCGCGATCCTGGAGAGCGTGTCACCCGGCTGCACCCTGTACACGCTCCTCTGGCTCGAAGCATGCTGCTGGAAGCAGCGACAACAGCACGCCGTGACCAGGCCACAGATCAAAGCCCAAGTCCAGGTCATACAGACTAAGAGCAATTCAAAACCACCGAAGCTACTCTGACAAGCCCTGAATACGCGTGACAGCTGCGGCAGCAGCCGCAGCCGGAGTTGACACTGGACTTACAAAGGTCCGCGGGGATGGCCTGGAGCTGGCACTTCCAGGCGACGCAAATGAGCTGCTTTGTGCAGCATTGCCTCTGGACGACGAGGCGGCCTTGACAGTGAGGCCCCGACTGGCTGGAGACAAGGAGGGACCAGTAGCAGCTTCAGCGCCAAGGCTTGTCACTAGGCCGATTGGGGAAATGCCATACATGCTCCTCCAGCCACGAGGCACGAGCAGTCTTGGCAGGGCATGATGGCCTTCTGGGCTGTGCACAGACGAGGGGCTGCTGCTGTGGGCAGCTCACCAGAAAGGCAGGTCGACCGTCGGCAGGGCTGGAGGAAGGGGCTGGGAAACGGGGCGAGGGCGGAGCGGCCCTGTCGCCGCAAGCGTGCGCCGCACGGACCAAGGAGTGCCGACGGCGGGAGCGGCGCTCGCTTCCGCTGCGCCGCCGGCAGCGCAGACGCATCGCAGCTCGCGCCGTGCAGCCGGACGGCGCCGGAGCCCCGCGCGGCGGCGGCTGTGGGAGGGGCACTCACTTCACGGCCCCGCCCAGGGGCGCTGCCACCGCCGCCGCCGCCAGCAAGCAGGCCCGGCAGCCGT
>WELB01000216.1:60423-72828 GCA_009602725.1 Spirogloea muscicola
GGCTCCTGCCACTCCCCTTGCCGCCGGAGGTCGCCGCTGCCGCCGCCGCCGCCGCCGCCGCCCAGCGGCTCCGGCAAGCCGCGCGGCGCGAGGCGAGGCAGCCCTCCTCGCTCTGCGCACGCTTGCTGCGCTCCTCCCCGGCCACTGGTCCGGGATGGGAGCTCGGCGCTCGCTCGCGCAGGCTGGCCGCCAAGAACGGCGCCGGCCGCGCGAGGCGTCCTCTGAGGCCGGCTCTGGCGGCAACGTCGTGGCGCGCGCAGGCGCGGCTGCTGGCGACGGCCCCCGGCGAGGCGGCCGAGCAGGACCTGTACGCCGTGCTGGGCGTGCCGCGGGGCTGCGATGCCGTGGCGATCAAGCGCGCCTTCTACGGCAGGGCCAAGCGGCTGCACCCCGACGCCAGGCCTCGCCGGGGGCAGGGCCCCGCCGCCGCCAGCGCGGGCTCGCCGCAGCCTGGCTCCGGGGTTGACGACACCGAGCTCTTCATCCGCCTGGCGGCCGCGTACGAGGTACTCGACCGCCGCTGATGACCTCTGGCCACCACATTTGCAATTGAGAGGCCTGGGTTCAAGTGCCAAGATCTGCCAGCCGCACGACGCTCCTCCCAAAAGCCACAACTTTTCTTACGTGGACAGAGCTGCTCCGACGTCCTCAGGTCCTGTCGGAGCCCCGTCGCCGCGCCATCTACGACGCGCAGTCGTGCCCAGCTCAATCACAGTCCAGCCCAAGTGCTTCGGCGGCGCCCACTTCACCTTACCATCGCAATGCAGGTGATGCGTCAAACAGTCAGGAGTGGGACACGGGGGGATCGGACGTGGCCGAGTGGCTCCGGTACTACAGGCAGCTCGTCACCAGGGCCGTGCACACGACCGCAATCCCCGCCGCGCCGGGCCTGCGGGACCTGAGGGCCTCCATCGAAGACCGGGTGCATGGGGAGCTGCACGCAGCTCTGAAGAGGGCCTACTTTGGGCCCCCGCTCGAGGTGGGCTTGGAGCTGGGGCTGCCGGCCTGCTTCGAAGCCGAGGAGCGCTCGCACGCCTGGGTCCCTGATGTCCTCCAGCTGGTGTCGGGACGGCAGCTGCTGGGCGCCGTGCGTGAACACCACCGGGTGGGGATCGAGTCCTGCGATACGGCAGCTCAGACTCCTCTCGTCACAACGCAAGATCCTGGGAGCGGCTGCTTGATCGAGACGGCTGAAGAGGGTGGAGCTGGGACAGCGCCGGAAGAGGGTGGAGCCGGGACAGCGCCAGAGAAGGAAGTTGAGGGCGTGGAAGAAAGATGGGCTGGCCAGGAGTGGTCACGCCAGGACGAGTCTCGAAATGCAGGAGGAGCTGCTTGCTCCGTGCAGGCAACGCAAGACGATTCCCAGAGGAGAGAGGCCGCCTTTCCCGCCCTGGAACTTGAGCTTCATGGCAAGGTTGTTGCAGTGGCGACAAGAGAGAGCGTCTCAACTGCGCAGTTGAGGGAGGGCTCTCATATTCTTGAGCATCCTGTGAGTCAGAACGAGGAGGAGGAGCTGCTGCAGCATCTCGGAGGGGAGGAAGCTGTGGACTGTGTCAGTGTGTTTGATACAGGCGGTGCAGAATTGCCCGGCAGGCCGTTGTTGTTGGGCCGGATCTGGGGTTTGGGCAGCACCGAGAATGGTGCCAGAAGCTGCTCAGTCATCTCTACTCAAGGCAGGAGGACCCATGCCGTTATCCACCACCACTTGCCAATGGTAAGTGTGTACGTGAAAGCCAAATCTTCTCCTCCTCCTGACTGTGGAAGCAAGCATGCTAGAAGATAAAGCTTTGAGACTGTAATAGAATCGGTATTTCATCTTGCAGTATTGCTGTGAGCAGTGTGTCTTATGAAGGCGATCAGTGAAGTATGCACTGCAGTGGTCAGTCTGCAGTATCAGCTTAGCCTTTCTACTCCGTCAGATCCATCCTATTTACGTGGACAGACAGGCCTCACAGATGTCTCGGGTGCACAATGAAGGTGCCTGCAGGTGAGGTACATGCAGTGGTATGAGCTACGGGGTGCACGCCAGCCTTGTGTATGTCGAGCTCGACGGGCCCATCTGCTTTCTTCCAGGTTAACCCTTGCCTGCTACTTGTCCTGCAGTCATGTAAATTCTCTGGGGTCCAGCCACGCACTGTCAGAATCTCGTGGCACAGTCGTCACTCACAATTCCGTAAGTCTGCAATGCTTTCCAGCGTAAATGTGACTGCTTATAGGCACACAAAGTCAGCATTGCTATTCTCCATTTGCAGGTACTGGCTGTTTGAGCCAAGGTGTAGAACGCACGACCAAGGGGGATGGTATTTTGAGATGTTTGACAGCAACGCTCAGAATCCTGCTGCGAATTGCAGCAGCCCTTCTGCAGACATACTCGACATGGCAGAGAGGAGGTTTCATAGAAGCTCTGCCAGTGGTTGGACATATAACAGCGCATCTGAAGGCAGGTAGTTGTTGTGCAGATCCAAGAGCTTGTCATGTTACCATTAGGCTAGCCATTCCCTTGCTGCCGTTGTCGCTGTATTTTCAGGTCAAACAGCAGGAACACTTACTTACCAGTGCTTCTGCAGCGCAAGAGATTTGAGTGTATTCCAAGTGACCAGCTCATTTTTGCAGGCTGCATCCAGCGGTGTACATCCTGTCAGCCGCATACAAGACGCTCGACATGGAAGCCCAGAAAAGGGCTAGGAACTCCAGCAACACTATCAGCAGATACTGGAGCAGATTTGTTGCTGGAATCGAGGAAAAACTTATGCAAAGTCGCACAAGAGCAGGACGATGAATCGCAGTCTTCTCTTTCCTTGTGAGGCTGCTTGTACAGATTTAGAACGCGCCTTTCTGCTGACGATCAGTTCAGCTGTTAGACGTAAGTAAGTAGCTGTCGAATTGCTGCATATGAAACACTCTCCTCCTAGCGTACAGTAGCTTGGCGCCTGACTAGATGTCAGTGAGGGCCATGAAAGGCATAGGGGCAACATATGATATCACACGCTAACTGCTTGCCTTCTCTCTACGGAGCAGGTTCACAGACGCTCTCAGACCATGCATCACATGCGTACTGAAGAACCTGGGTCTGACATGGAGCACAAGCTACATGCTCTCCCTTGCCATCGCAGTGTCCCAAGTTGCATCAGAATCATCATCTTAGTGAATGGGAAAGCTAATAACCTGTGAACAGGTTGGGAGTCACATTAAGCTTGCAGCACTGTCCAGTTACTACTTGACCCACGACCAGCTGCAATTAGATGCGCTGCCTAGGTGGTTGGATTTGACCAAGTTTACTGATCAGGATAGCTGACCAGGACCAGTAATCCTCACTTTGCCTCCTTACCATAATGCAGCAGGTGAAGTGCCGAACCTTGTGGCTCTTCACAGGGAAACTGAAGAGGCCGTGCAGGACCGGAGAAGGAGCAGCTTGGTGGTGAGGGCCAGGTATAGCCAGCCCACAAAAGAATGAAAAATGTCTAGAGGAGCTGGCGGAGAAATGTGGAGACCACTGAGGGTGCCTGCTCAGCAACACCAGTCAGCAGACGAAAGATGAAGGATACAAGTCTAAAGCGCCACATTGATCTGTGAAGGTAAAATCACTAATCTACAGGCTGCTTGGGAGATGCCTGGGGAGGCCCCTTCTCATGGGCGTACCACCGTCTGCAGAGCAGCCGCAGGGCTCCAACAGTGTGCTGCATTCGGTTGAGCTTGATGTCTTTTGCCATGGCCTGCAGCAAGAGGCAGGTGGTCAGGAATGCACTACCACAACCAGGTCTGAACAGAAGTTGTGCTCCAGTAGAGCCAGGCTCACAATAATATGAGGTGCTGGTAAGATATATAACTCCGCACTCACCATGAAGTCCTCGCCGTGTTTGCCAACAAGCCGCCCAACATAGACCCTCTGCATCTTGGTGAGCCGCTGGATGGGCGCCCCAGGTCCGGCCTTGCGCTTCTTTCCCAGCGCTGCACGCAGCTCTGCGTAGCGAGCGGCACAGTGGGACAGACCACTGAGAAGCCGCTGCCACAAGCAGAGCATGGCGCAGCTTGGCAACGGCTTTGTCAAGACAACGAAGGACAGCGCACCATCCTGCTCGTCATCGCTGCCGCTGGCGCCGCCGTCGGCATCTCGCAGCTCGTCCAGAGGTGCAGCGTCCTCGCCAAGCAGACCGGCGGCGGAGCCGTCGCCGCCGCCGCGTCCGCCGCCGCCGCCGCCGCCGGCGGCGCCTCGCCTTCTGCGGCAGCGCCACCGTCTCCGGCCTCTCGCCTCCTCGACCATCCTCGGTCCTCCGACTCGCCGCTCGCTGGTCCTCGCCGCCTGCCGCGTTGAGGGGTCTCGCCGGCTCCCCCGATATCGTATTTTATGTCTGAGGCCGTCTGCGCCAGCCGCGGCCCGCTGGATGAGTATTGCCCGACGACGCGGAAGCGGCACAGGCTGGGGGGCCGCTGCGCCGCCGACCCCTCCATCATATCGCAGCCGCAGGTGCATGTGCGCCGCAGCTTGGTCTCGCTTTGGCGGAGGAGACAGCGGGCCCGCAACTCCCGNCGGCGGCCGCGGAGCCGAGGCCGGGGTTTAAGCCGTCCAGGGTTTAGCGCGTTTAGGGATTCGCGCCCTCGCGAGGCGCGCCGGCCATGGCGCCGCGCTTCGCGGCGCGCTTCCGGGAGGTCACGGCGCTCGACGGCGCGCCGCGGGCGCGCAGCTCGCACGCCGTCGCCGCCGTGGGCCGGCGGGCGTTCGCCTTCGGCGGGGAGCTCCAGCCGCGCGTGCCCATCGACGCCGACGTCCACGTCCTCGACCTCGACGCCCGCCGCTGGTCCACTGCCGCTGCCTCCGGCGACAGACCCGGTGGGCGCCCCTCCCCACCTTCGCCGTCGCTTGCTGGAGCGTCGTTGATAAACGTCATACAACGGCCATGGAGCTACTATGGCCCGCGTGCGTCGAAGACCGGGGCGTGACTGCCGTCCTGCCGAGCCTGCGTCCAGGCCCGCGCGTCGGCGTGGCGGCGGCAGCGGTCGGGCCGAAGCTGCTGGTGTTCGGCGGGCGGGACGAGGGCCATGCCGAGCTGGGCGAGACCTACGCCTTCGACACCGCCACTGGCACCTGGCAGCTCCTGGCGTCGGGCGTCTCTGCGCCGCCAGCCAGGTGAGCCCACTTCCCACAGTGGAAGTAGCGCCGTCGCCATTGCAGGTGGGCTGTGAGTGATGCGCTTGACGAGAGCCTCGCTTGGACGACGGCACTGAGTCGTACTCGCGCTGCGAGGACGCTTCTCGTTGAGCAGGAGCTACCACTCGCTGGCCGCCGGAGGCGATGGCAAGCGCGTGTACACGTTTGGCGGCTGCGGAGCGTCCGGCCGGCTGAACGACCTGTGGGTGTACGACGTCGACGCTGGCAGCTGGCGCCAGCTGCCGTCGTCGAGCAGCTGCGTCCCTCGCGGTGGGCCAGGCCTGGTCGTGCTGCACGATCAAGTGTATGTCATCTTTGGCTTCAACGGGGCGGAGCTCGGGGACATGCATCGCTTCGACCTCAAGACCGAAACGTGGGAAGAAGTCCTGCAAGGAGGAGAGAAGCCCTCTCCGCGCAGCGTCTTTGGTGTGAGCACTGTAGGTAAGGGCCTGGTTGCCATGTGCTGCCATACTATGTCCCTCTGAGGCCGACACTTGTCTGCAGCTCTGCTCTGCTGAACCCCGCTGCCATGCTGTCACGAGCACTCCAACTTGGGGCCGTTGGCAACCCCTAGTCAATAGTCTCAGCATTAGCGTGCAGCCAATTTGATCCCACTGACACTGGAGGGACAGTCTGCCATGCGTGATTATTACTCATGCTGCTGTGACAGGGGATAGGTACATTGTTCTGTTTGGCGGCGAGATTGATCCTTCGGACCAGGGTCACCTCGGGGCAGGCCGCTTCTCAGATGAAACCTACGTTTTTGACGCGCTCTGCAAGGAGTGGTTCAAGGCCGAGGCGACGACTGCCAATGGTGACAAGCACCCCGGGGGGCGGGGTTGGTTTGCTGCCGCCCCATTTGACAACGGCATGCTAATTGCAGGAGGCAACTCAGCAACAAACGATCGCCTGGATGACATATATCTGCTGGACTTGGTCGTAAGCTAAGACTTTGCAGTAGCAGCTGAACGCAATAACCAGAGCATGACGGCTTGCTGGTCGGCGAGCCTGAGCTTGACATGATGTAGTTGTCGCACCTCCTTCAATGCTGTGCTTCCTATGAAATTATTCTGAGAGTCTTGTGGAGAGGAGATCTGCTTCTCAAGAGGGATGCATTATGTGTGAGGGAAGAATGAGAGAGCTAACTAACCTGGTTGGTCCTATTGGTCAATTTCTACGTGACCTGCATAACCTCGGATGGGTGAAAGAGTCAGCTGACCAGGAGATAACTATTCTCTATTGCTTGCATGCTGTTGGTGTTCGCGCTAAAGTTGCCGCACAAAAGGTTGCCGTCTGAGGCTCCTCTTCACCTCTGCCCAGACTGCTCGAAAATAAAGTATGGCATCCATTGTCAGAAGCAAGTTATGGCGCAAAGGACAGCAGTGCAAGATACATAGTGTCTGCCAGCCTGCCTACAAGTAGTAAAAGCACATACCAGCACAGAAGCTGACCGAACAGCGGAGTGGAGCTTCTCATCCCATGCTATCTCCAGCAAGTTTCTATGACCACCCTTCCACATCCATTATATCCAGCATGTCTTATCAGGCTGTATGACTGTCTGTCAAGATCGCTTTAGCTGAGAGCCCATGGGCACCTTCTTGACGATGCTGGCGATGCTGCCAACACTACCAAGGAGGAAGTGAGCAACCAGCTAGCATGTGCTATTTAGCCCCACAAAGAGATCTCTGGTGGACTCACCTCACCTGGTCACCTCTTAGCCTTGGAGAAGCGAAGGCAACGGTACTTCTCGCCGCTGACGGTGATCTCCAGCGCGCCATCCTGGTGGTCCAGGCTCGACGCGGTGCCCATGAGCATGCTCTTCTCCCGCTCCAGGTGCTCCCGCTCGATCCGCATCCTCGTCTCCTGCTTGGCGAGCTCGGCCTGCACTCCGCAGAGCTCGCCTCATTATGGAGCCGGACTGACAGAGCTACATATCATAAGGTGCTGCAACGACGCAGATGGTAAGCTCACCTCACCTTCCATTAGGGTCCAGACACAGCTCTCAGCATCTGCTGTGAGCTTGTGGGCGAGCAGCACTGACTCTTCCACTGTGATTTGCTGCCGTTAATCGACGGAATGCCGAGCATACGACAGCTGCAGGACGGGGCCCGTGTTGGAAGCCCAGGGAAGGGGGGGGCAGCCATGGACCCTACACCCTAAAAGCTAGCCTAAACCCTAAACTCTAAATCGAACCCTAATGGGACCTTAAACCCTGAACCCTAATCCTTGTACCGCTCGGCACCTCGCGGCGGGACAGCTCGGCCTTCCAGGCCGCCTCGCGCTCAGCCACCTCCCGCTCCCGCTCCTCCAGGTAGCTCCGCGCCTCCCGGTCCTTGAGCATGCGGTCCTGAGCCAAGCCCGTGGCGCGGCGCGGCGGCGGCGCCACGATCCGCGGCAACGCCGGCGTCAGTGGCGCTGGCTTGCGCGGCGGGCTGCGACAGGCGCGACGAGCGGCGGCGGTCGCAGCGGCGCGGCTGGGACCTGGATGTCGGCCTCCAGGGCCTGCCGCAGCTCCGCGACGAAGCTCTCGACGACGGCCTTGATGCGGAACGACATGAGCGGCGGCTCCGGCCGGGCAAGGCGCGCCGGCGGCGGCGTGGAGCCCTCGGCGCCGATGAGCGCGCCAGGATTTACGGCGCGCCTGGCGGCGCCGCTCGCGCCGCCGCGGCCGCGCTTGCGCCGTCGAGGCTAACCCGGATTAGGGCTGACAGCTCCCGACCTCGCTCACTTAGGGCGCCGACGTTGACCCCCCCCCCGAGCAACCGCCCAGCCGCAGTCATGCCCCCAGGGTGGACTTTGGCGCTGCCACTTGTCGTCACATGTACACGATAGCTGGCGGACTTGGTGCACCCATCAGCCTGACTGGACGCTGTCGTCCTGCCTTTCTGCTAGAAGGAACGGAGTGTGTACTAAGAGATGGAGGGCCTGTGTGGCCAAGTACAAAGGCAAGCACATGGACAAATGTGCGTCGCCTGCTTAGCTGACCCGCTCAGTAACCACGAGTCAGCACATAGCGGTCGCTAACTGATGCCCGAATAGCGGACGGCAATTGACAAGCTCTTGAGCTACCAGCTAAGGCTCGACCAGCTTTCTGATGCAACGCATGAGCCTGAGCTCGCTGCAGACAAGCTGACACACGAGGTCGCAAGAATGACAAGTAGGCTGCCGGCAAGCCCATCTGAGCTGGAAGCATATCCTCATGTCGAGCATATCCCAAACTTGTAATATTCTCCAGTAGGGTCTGCTAGAGATAGAAGCAGCTCTCTGACGGGGCGGGGGCTGAGAAAAGGGCAAAACGCTTCGAGTAAAGGGCGATCGCTGTGAGTGGTCAGCCCAGAAAGAAGAATGAATGAGTTTCGAAGGGGCCAGAGAACGCGCTTAGGCACACAATGACTTAATTGGCCACGAGGCACTCAGTAACACCTATTGAGCAGCCGCAGAGAAAGTAGTCTCCGGGTAGCGGGTCCCCTGGCCATAGCGGGTCCCCTGGCCAGAGCCAGAGGCTGCAGCCAACGCGCAAGAAAAGCCAACGGCCCAGAAAGAATGAACAAGGTCCAAAGAGCCAAAAGGCGCCAAACCCACACAACTGTGCAAGAGACCACAGCGAGTAGGAGCTTAGGAGCTTAGTAACCCCGGGCAATTCAGGTATTAGACCCTTGGGGTATTCCATTCTTGAACACCGTAATCTTACTTTCTTCTGGAGCTGCAAATACATGGGCTCATCATTCAATACTTGCAGGAATGAAAGATTAGGCAATCTATGGTCTCTTAGCTACCATTGTTTTAGCCATCATCTTTACAGCCTTTCAAGCTATGGAAGTTCAAGAGTGGCGATGCCGAGCAAGGTGAAGCGCGGGAAAGGCATCCGCAACCTGTCCTCGGCTTGGCGCTCGAGTGCGCCTTGCCTGCCTTTGACTCGTTGCCTCGTCGGCTCCGCATGCTTGGGGCACTATAGCCAGCGCCCAAGTCCAGCCTGATCACAGCCTGGGCTCGCAGGGCCCAGAGCATGCGTCCGTTGACTGGGTGCATGCACAGGCACGCTAAGGGGGATCATTTGGCATGCAGGCCCGGAGCTCCCACCCGCGCCTTGCAGACCTGCTTGGAGCACTTAGCCACTTGAAGATCCCAATACTTAAGTGGCTCGTTCTAGCCTGCAAAGATTGCCGCCGTTCCCTATTTCCACCTTGCCGAACATTACCTCAACCTCACACCCAAAGCTCCGACTATGCCACCACACTCACAGCAACATGACGAGCATGCCATGTAGCAAGCAGGGAGTCAACTTGGCCTGACAAGCAGGTGGGGCTTGTGATTGTAGACCACAGGAGAAGACAGGAGATGACAACCACATAGCTCTGTGGGCAAGGGGGTCACTTTCAGCTCCATTTGTACTGATTGAACAAAACAGTGAAGGTGTGAAGTTAACAAGAGTTATGTGACTATTTTGTTATTCATTAAAACGATCCTATCATCCCTATATATGAGTTATATATACAGGAGATAGCTGTTTCCAATATAGCATTGTTGGGTGGTTTATTGGCTGTGCACAGAATGCAAATTGCCGCAGAAGCTGCTGCTGGAGGAGCTGCTGGGTGAGCAACAGGTGCCACGGCTGGTGGAGCAGCGCCGGAGCTGGTGTAGGCACTGGAATAGCAAGGCCTGAAGTATTGGGGAACATTGTCAGCCTTCCGTCCAGAATCTAGGTATGTATCTGCCCTAGTGCCACCAAGAGATATATGTACATCACAACATAATGTCCTCATGACAAAGCAACAGTGTACTGCCTGCCAGACTTTGCCAAGTTCGCATTTCGCTGCATCGCAACCATCATCAGTCTGACGCCGTTACTCGTACAAACTTGCATTGCTTGTAGCCTCCACGGCATTAGACATACATGCAGTCTGGGATTTTGGGCTTTTGGTTCCCGGACTGCGACATAAGGGCTAGCATCTACCTCTAGGGCCAGGGCGGGGCGCTTCCATCGTAACATCATGAGTAAATCTACAACTGGCGGGCGCTAACTATTTGTCCTTGCCTACAGCGGCTATTTGTTACTGGCGCCTCGATCCAGTAATGTTGCCTGCTCGTCATGCACCGGGCTCCCTGACTCCACTCGTATTGTCATATGCGCCGGCAGCTTTGTTGGTGGACTCAGCACCTTGATAGTCTCCAGCTTGTCCCCTTTGCGCAAAAACAGCGCCTCCGCTTCCTCGTCTTCCTCCTCCAACTCCGTGCCTTCAGCACCGTGGTGGTACTTGAAAGTGCCAACCTTGGCCTGCGTGAAGAGCACGCCGGCGGCCAGGCCTGCGGCGATGCTCATGAGGTTGGCGAAGCTCGTCGGCGCGTTGAACAGCAGCATGCCGAGCAGCGAAAGAGGGATCTTGTTGAGCGAGCCGACGAGCCCGTACGTGGTCGGGCTCGTTTGGTGCAGGCACCACATGGACGAGAAGCTGATTGCCAGGCCAAGCCCCGCGCTCGCTGTGATGACCACCCAGAAGTCGGGCTTGGCGAGCAGCGGCGACGCCGCGACCGTGGGGAACTCATCGAATACAAATACGGCAAGGACAAGGCCGAAAGGAAGCGACAGGAGGCTGTTGAGGAGGACCATGGTGAACTCCTCCAGCGGCCGCCCGTTGGCCTCACTGGCGGCCGCCATGACGTGGCGCAGGGTCAGCGAGTAGAGGGCCGTCAGCAGGCAGTTTATGCCCTGCCAGCTGTACCCGCGGGCGTGGAATGAGAGATCCGTAGCGCCCGCACACACTGCCGACACGATCATCAGGAACAGTGCACCCCAAACCTGCGTGTTGCAGGATAGCGGCATCGCGAGTCAAGCATATGGAAGATTGGATAAGAGACAATCCACAGGATGCTCAAGCTCCAGGCTAACAGCTTGATTTCCAAGGGCTTACCGAGCTGTCATGGCGCGTGTTGTATAGGTAGCTCTCGCCGACTGCCGTGAGCACATTCGTGCAGTTTTTGAGGACGGTCGACATCGCCACCTGAGGGACCAGTAGTGCAGCACAATACCATGTGATGGACCAAGCTCTGATGGACTCCGCCTCACGCTTGAGGCAACCGACTGGCCGCAGCTGTTACTATTCACTATCCTGAAACTTGGAGTGGCACGAAGGACAGGAATGTGCTTGAACGGGAGAAGTCATTTGCTTGGGTGACATAGGTGCTAAGAAGGGTGGGCAGACCTGCAGGTACTGGAGGGAGTAGAAGGATGTGACGAGCATGCCGACAAAGATGACGTTCACGGGCATCCAGAGGCGCACGAGGCGCCACGAGAGCCGATCCACGGGCACGAGCCGCAGCTGCCGCAGCGCCAGCACCATGAGCGCCACCAGTGTGTTCTGGTACAGCATGAGGGAGACGTGCGCATTCCACGCGTAGCCCGACAGCACCACCTTGTTGACGAGAATCATGCTGCGCCCCCCAGTCCGAGCGCAGGATGAGAAGCAGGCGCCCACCAGCTGACCAAGAAGGCCCAGCGACGCTGTGGCTGGGAGACGACAACAGACGTGGGCTCGGTTGCGACCACAGCTTGCCCCCGGCAATCAGGCTCAGCCCAGCTCCGCATGCCAAACTAGCATGCGCAGGCTTGCCCACTGCAGTCCTCGCAGCAGTCGCATGCCTGCCACGCTGCCGCAAGTGCCGAGCAGCCCTGTGACTGCTGGGGGGCGGCAATGAAGCCCCGTCGCCCCACATGAGAGGCTCCCACTAAGGTACTCAGCTCCGTCCTCCCCCCATCAGCAGCAGAGCCCCCAAGTTCCCAGTCCTTTGGCGTGGCTACTGTGGCCCCCACAACCAGGCTGCTGCACGGCCCCAGACGATGCCCGCTGCTGGCAGAGATTGAACATGGCTGGCAAGCTTATCAAACGGCGGGGGATAGATAAGAGCCAAACGTGCGCAGGAGGCAGGGCGGTCTGGCGGACGGGGGCCAGCGGCGGCGGCAGTAGGGCTCGAACCTACAATCTCACCGTTATGAGCGGCGCGTCTTAACCAATTACACTAAGAGCCCTTACTGAGCAGTGAGTCAAGGAAAGCGGCGCGCACCTGCAGGAGGTGAGGGAGTAGGAGCAGGCGGAGAGGAGGCGCTGGCCGGAGAGCAGCCGCGCCGGCGGCCGGGGCTTCTCGTCGCCGCCGCCGCTTCTGTCAGCGGCAGATCCGCCGGCCGGCAGAACCTCGCCGCCAGCCTCGGCGTCGGCGCCGTCGCCGGCGGCCGCACCGAGGCTGACCATCACGGCCGGGCCGCT
>WELB01000216.1:112041-122923 GCA_009602725.1 Spirogloea muscicola
GGCGCGGGGCTCCGGCGCCGCCGCGGCGGCGCTGCTGGTGCTGCTCGCCGCGGCCGCCGCCGACGCCGCCCTCGTCCGCTACGACTGGAACATCTCCTACTTCATGGGTGCGCCCCTCCAGCCAGGCCTTACCTCCTGGCTCCCAGCTGACAGGTCTGCTGTTCGAATCCTGCGCTCCGCACCTCTGCCGTCGAGCTGCCCCTTCCTGACGGAAGCCTCGGGGTGCGCACTGGCGCTGCCGCAGCTCACCCGGACTGCGTGGAGAAGCGCATCGTGGGCGTGAACGGCAAGTTCCCGGCGCCCACCATTGACATCTACTCCAACGACACCGTGGAGATCAACGTGCACAACCAGCTGCCAGTGCCCACCTCCATCCACTGGTGAGCTCGCTGCCTTTGTGGCGCTTTGCTCTGCTGCACTACACCTTCTCTCCTCTCGGGTGAGCTCGCATGAGTCAGGCACTGTAAGTCGCTTGAGAGTGCAAGCGAGCATTGGTCAAAGTGGACAGCTTAGCAGTAACTTCTGGCGAGGCACGCTGGTGAAACCTTTGGCCAGCTGAGCTGCTGGACTGGCTAGGGATCACGAAGCTTTTGTCCTCCTCTGTCATTCCGTTAAAGGCATTGTATAGAGGAGCTATCTATCTCCACAATGTTGGCAGTGTTGCCTGGTCACTGGTAGCTGCTATGGTCACTGGTGCTGTGACTCGGATCCTCAGCTTGGAACAGCCCCAGTGCTTTTGTACCTTAGCTTAAAATCGCAAGGCAGGTGCAGGAAGGAATGCACGATTGGCAGTATCGCCCAGTCACTGGTAGCAATTATGGTCACTGGTGGCCATGACTGTGGTTCTCAGCTTTGAACAGCCAGTGTCTTGGTGGTTTTAGCTTAGACAAGCAAGGCAGGTGCAGAAAGGGGTTTATGAGGAACAGCATCTATGAGGCACATTCGACAACTTAGTAGAGGTCATTGGTCTGTGATGGCGACTTTCTTATCCTGGATCTAATGAGGTGATCGGAGGACCACGGAGAGACCAAAGGTGCTTCCTGACCTGGACCGATCTGGTGTGCTTTGTGGCCTTTCCTGTTTGCAGGCATGGAATGCACCAAGTGAATTCGCAGTGGCAGGACGGTCCCTTCTTTGGGACGCAGTGCCCCATCCAGCCGGGGATGAATTACACTTACCGCTTCAGCCCAAACGGCCAGCGGGGAACCTTCTGGTGGCATGCGCACATTGGGGTGAGGAGCCTCCTTGATATGACTTGACCTGTTGCAGCCATTGATCCGCCAATTCTTGTGCACGTAGCTCCGCAGCAGTGCAGCATGCAGTTCTTTCCCTCAGGCCTCTGTGTCGTATTACAGAGTGTTATCACTTGACATATTCAGTAGTCGGGACCGCCTGCTCATGAAGTTGTTCTTTTGCTTTGTACTTAGAAGGGAGCTGGCTGTTTGTTAATTTACAGATGCAACGGTCGTCCCTTTTTGGTGGTTTCCATGTGAGGTCCGTCAAGCCCCTGCCCTTCAAGAAGCCGTATGGGGAGCCGTTCATTGTCCTCATGGACTGGTGGCACAAGAATGACACGCTTCTTGAGGTGCATATTGATCTATATCCTGGCGCTCCATTCATGGGACAGGTGTCGTGTCTGGCTGCTGCCATATGGGCATGGTCTACCCTCGCTCATCATGCAGACATAGAGAACTGTGCAAGGCTGAGCACAGCAGAGAAGTAACATCAATGCAATGGCTGCTGAAGATTCTCGCAAGACTCATATGATTAATATTATGGTGCAGGGTGTCTTGTTGATACCGCGAATTGCTTCGTGTACTGCAAGTGCAGGCAGACCTCCAGAAGCCTATCCCATCCATCTGGCAGGGCCTTTGGGGCCCTGCTGATTCCCTCTTGATCAATGGGCGGGGAGCTTATGACTGCTCATTTGTGGATCCCACCGACGGTTACACAGGGGCTTGCAAGCAGTCCTATTGTCCAGGGGTGAGTCGATAACCTCTCAAATTAAAAGTTTTCACTTGCGGCTGCTTACTCTTACCTGAGAAACAGCAGTTCATCTGCATTTGACTTGATCGAATGATGGGAGCTGTTGATGGTAGATTGTGCCAGCATAAATCACCATTGAATTGGCGACAGCCATGCACAGCGATTGTCTTACATTAAAATCCTCACCTTCCTCTGTAATCAGCCAACAAAGGTGGTGGTCCAGCCCAATCAAACTTACCGCTTCCACTTCGTCAATGCGGGCCTCCTCACACCTATGCAAGTCAAGATGGAGGTGCGTGACCCTGCACACCCTGGCTAAGCACTGCCTGGCTCAGAATCAAGCTGTAGTCCTTCAGAAGATCACTGACTGAAAGTTAAGAGCCGCAGGCGAGATACAGTGTATGTGTGGGAGATGGTGTTGAGTATCAATATGTGGTGGCTGCAGGGGCACACAATGTGGATGGTGGAGGTTGACAGCGTCTTCACCAAGCCAATTCCCCTGCATGATGGCCTGGAAATCCTGCCTGGCCAGGGATACTCTGTTCTTGTCAAGATGAACCAGAAGCCCAAATCTTATTGGATAACTGTGGACCCTGTCCTAGACCAAGTCAGTATCCAAGCTGAAGCCTTGTCGTTATCTGTTACCATTACTGACCTTCAATGCTGGCAGAAGTCATTTGATGTCTGTAATGTGGGTTTGGTGAAGGGAAGGAGAGTACAGCCAAGGCACCGAAGAGACCAGACGATGATGAATATAAATATTTTGAGCAATTGTCAACAGTTCAGCCCTTTTTCTGCAGGCTCTTGGCGCACCTCAGGCCACTGCTGTGTTCCACTACGAGGGCTCTGACTGGGGCTGGGGCACTCCCAAGACTGCTCCGCCAGTCCTTCCTGATGATCTGGCTTCCGGTGATTATACCAAGGGCTGGCATTTCAACAACGTGAGTATCACATGCTTTCCTGCTGTGATGCTTGACACTGATCAAGATAGTCTGCACCTCTCTGTCATTGGTGGGCTTTTTCATAGCAGATATCCTGCAGTCAATATTTCTGTGTACAGACTATAGAGTGAAGAAATTACTTTGGCTTGCCCATTTGGAGTGCCATGTGGAAGTTGTTATTTGTTGTGCACAAGAGCCGACCAAGCTGTTCCTTTGCTTTTGACCTGCAGCGCACACGGAGCTTGTTCAACAATGATGCTGGGCTGAAGGCCAACAAGGTCGATCAGCTTGTGGTAGTCCAATTCGCTCAGAGGTCGTTCGACAAAATGACACGATATGCGTTGAACAACTACACCTTCAAATTTGGTGACACTCCGATGCTCCTCGCAGACTACTTGCAACTTCCTGTGAGCACCTACTTATCCTTCACCGAAAGGATGGAATCAATGGGGTCTGCCCATCTAGGAGCAAATTGTCTGACATTGAGCTACATGTTCATAGCTCTTTAGGCAGCACTGTTCAGCTTGATGTCAAGCTGGTCATCTTCACAGCAGGACTCATTGTTCAGCTTGATGTTGAGCTTGATCGTCTTGACTGCAGACTTCATGAACATGTTCGACGAAGAAAGCACTTACTTTCAGGATTAGCATCTAGCATATCCAGAATAGGAGGAGGTGACAAGACTTCACTTACTGACTATTGACGCTGTATGCAGGGTGCCTTTGTGGAGTTGCCCGTGAAACCTACTCTGGCTCAGGAGGCTGCTATTCAGGTTGATCCTAATGCCCCAGCAAAGGAGGCGACTACAATAATTGACGTCAAGTATGGCAACTGGGTCCAGATTGTCATTCAGAATAGGTGGGTGTGTGCAGAATAAGTGTACCCTACCTCTGTCTAGCTTGTCAGGCTTTTTAGAATTTTTAAGAATTTTTAAGAATTTTAGATGCTTCTCAGTTGTCAGGACTTCGTTGGTATCCACCAGAACGTGGTTAAAATCGCTAAGCTCCGGGTGGTCTACTCTGTCTGTTGTTACAGTTGCTCTTTATCAATTAGCACAATTGTCTATTGTCTACATCCATTTGTATCTGTCAGTCAGTTGCTGATATCATGGCATAATACTTTGATTGTGCAGCAACTTCCCGGGCCTTGCCCACCCTTTCCATATCCATGGTATGGTGTTCTACGTGGTTGGCAGGGGCAATGGCACATTTGATGCGACCAAAGCTTTTGATGGGAAGTCCTATTACTACAACACTGTCGACCCAATTGCACGGAATGTTGTGACAATCTACGATAAGCAGTGGGTCGCCGTCCGCTTCCACGCCATGAACCCCGGCATGTGGAATTTCCACTGTGAGTCTGGAGCTATTTTGACCCTGCTGTAGATGCATATAGTGCTTGCATTGTCACTGGTACTCTTGTACTGACTTGAGAGAAAATGCACATCTTGCGTATGCTTTTAATTGGTCTGTAGCAACTTGAGACCTTGTATGGTGTGTTTTAGCTGAAGCTGTAAGCGTGTCCCCTGTACTTGCAGGCCATTTGGAGCCACATATCGAACTTGGTACGCAGACATACATCCGTATTAGTAGTGGCGGCAACAAAACACTTCCGAAGCCCCCAGCAGACTTCCCAACATGCGGAAAGTTCACTCCTTCAATCCGGGCACAAATACAGACCCGATCTTAGAGGTGATGGTTTGAGTGTAGGTGTGTAAATAATTATGGTGGTGAATGACAGCCGTAGCTGTTGAACCCCTCGTTGCAGAGTGGATGTCCACCATCAAGTGGGTAATCTACTATGTTATTATTCAAGCCTTCAACAATGCTCCTTCTCATTAAATGTGCAATCTGCTGTTATTCGCTCGTGTGTCACAGCATTGCCTGAACCAGTAAAGCGGATGTGTACAAGATGATATGATTAACCGAGGGGGAGGGGGGATGGGGGTGATTAAAATAAGGTTGCATGGCAGGTTTGTTGCTAATATACAATTCTGTACATGGACTTCAAACAGCTCGCTGTTTGAGTTAACACCTCTCACAAGAGACATATATATTAGCCCTTATACATGCGCTGCGTTTGCTGTGACAACCTGGGTTTTGTGAAGTGATGCAGATGGTCACCAGCCACCTGAATGTGGAACAACTGCGTACTAATATTTATGAACTGTAACGAGTTCAAGTGACCTGAAGGTTGTGTAGACCATTGTATACTAAGTGTTCATCAGTATTGACAGGTTCATGTGACCTCAAGGTCGTGTAGACAACTGCATACTACTATTTAAGTCAATGGCTCAGTATACCCTACGGCGTCCAGGAATGGGACCTTGCCTGCCTGTGTAGTCGCATCCCACCATCTTGGCATCGTGATCAGCCAGTAGCAAGCTGGTTAACAAATAGTCACCATGTTATGCAAAGTGCAAGCTGCCTTGTGGCAGTGAAATTTGTAAGGGCAACCAATACAACCGTATATTGCTCCGAAGGTCTTAACCACCACGGATTGCTTTGACATCTCCAAGAGCAGGAGGGTCGACGGTCCAACAGCTACTAAGCTTAACAAGAAATTATCCCTGCGCTGTGCTTCTTACAAGGTTTTCCTACCACCAGCTCCTCCATAAACAATAAGTCACATGAAAAGATGGACATCTTCACATTTACGGCACACTTAGACCATAATTGGAGTGCCCTACTTGGTACTCCTTAGTTGTGGTCAACACTAGCACGTGCTCAACGATGTATCGGCAGTCGTGTGTCCGAATAACAGATGAGTTCATTAGTGAATTACTCAGAGTCTTGTAACTAATATAAGCACGTGCTCAGTAGTTTGTGAGCAGTTGTTCATTTGAAAGAGTAGCTGAGTTCATCAGTGATATAGTCAGAATTAGCAATTGTTTGACACTAGAACAGACTGGTAGTGTGCCAACACAACTATACGTTCTAAAGTGCCAGAAACTCAATGGCACGGCAAAATTGGGTGATGATGCCACATATACGTGCTCATGACACCAGGGGAGCACAAATTGTGAATTAGATTTGCACTAAGCTGAGTGACAAGTCAAGAGAATGAATGTATGCGGCTTTTGTACGACCTAAACATAGGCACTGTAGGTATGTTTTTCCTGGCTACCAGCATACTGCCACTATTCTTCTAGTTGGTCATTGGACGAAGTTGGCTGCATGTGGACAGCATCATGTCAGGCGTCATGTCTTGGTGAATTGACCATGTTGTAAAGGTCTTGATCACATGGCAACTTCGACGTGTGGTGCTTGGAAACGGGTTCTTGTCTATAGAAGAGTGCACCGTGGAATTGGTCGCCTCCATCAGAGGAGTCTGATCCTCCTGTTTGCAGCTGGTGCTTACACTGCAACTTGACTGCGTCCAAGAAATATATGCTTGTCAATATGCATTGCTGGTTTTTTACTGTATTAATGAATGTCCTCTGTATCGCCACCAAGTCTCTCAAGAAGCTGCTGCTTGTTGACTACAATGGGCTGCTTCTCTGTTCCAGTCGGCAGCTTCTGCTGTGCGGACATCAGGAGCTCCTCCACTGTAGGACCCCTCGGAGTTTCAGCCGGAATATGTTGGGCCTGCTCGTCAGTGGCCTGAGGTGATTGGCCCTGCTCCTTTTCTCCTCTGAGCAAATGATTTAATGAAGCCTGCAACCCAAGGCAGCTCATGTGTACAGGCTCCACCTTCTCGCAGTAGAGAGGCAAGCTGAAGGCCGTGCCAGGTTTGATACTCAGAAGGCCAATTTGTGAACACAAGTGACCAAAGTAGGACGGTGCAGGGCACGTTACCAGGATCATTGCTGCATCAGAAACAGCATAAGACTGTCCATTGATAGCCGCAGTACTGGGCTGGAGCTCCTTAGTTCCGCTTTGACTTTCCTCCTCCAGTATGCTGGGAGCTTCCCCAGGAGGTGACGGCAGCACACTCCTCCAAGAGCTGCTGGGCTCGACCTGTACTTGTCTAGTGCAAGGCACGGAAATCCCAGCATAGTTAAGCAGTTACATTTAGCAGTTAAGCAGGAATACCAATTCTCAGGATCTCTCAATGACGTGATCCTGAGATTGTGGCAAGACAGACTTTGCAAGGTACACAAACATGGCTGGAGCACCTGGAATAATCTACTATGTGTGCACATGAGAACACTGGGACCTGTGCAAGACTTGGCGGGACTAGCACTTGAATTAAGAGGGCTATGTCCTCTGGGCTTTGTCCTCTGGTACGAGGTCCATTACATGGAGCACAGAAGTGTTGCTTGGAAGTCCTTGAAGGGCTGCTTCCACAACAGCAGTCGCCTTGGCCATGTATTCCATGTCATCACCGGGATGCATTTTGCTCTGGATATTCAGAGTCAGCACATCATTAACTGGACCTGCGTCTTTCAGCTGAAACAGTAGAAAATGACAAGGGCGCGGGCACGCGTCAGAACACAAACACCATACATGACTTAGAACATAGCGGCAGCACAGAGTTAAGACTTTACAGGGGAAGCTCAGGAGCTCTATACTTTGCTTCAAGTATTCTGTGTGCAAGCGCAGCTATGTCAGATGATGTCTAAAACTCAAATACTGCTCAGGGACTGGCCCAAGGGATCTTGACAAGCATGCAGCTGAGCAGTCCTGGCTAGACTTTACCAGCCTGGCAAGTGTGTATAGACACTTACCAGCTTGGCAAGTGTGTTTATGCACAATCTGAGAGCATCTTGCAGGCGCTCCTCATTTTTAGTGTCGAGGCCAGTTCCTCTATGGGACCTCATGAAGCTCCTGTCAAGGCAAATGTGAGGTGGTCAGTGAATCCAGGTGAACCTGGTCTCACTTGCCACATTCTCGGGTCTCTGAGGAGAGAAAACAACCCAATACTGACTATGTATTGAAGTGATGCCAGCAGAGCATGTCAGCATCACTGAGAAGCAATTTAGTGGAGAAGAAGCTAACCGTGCGAGCTGCATGTGCAGGTTGCCGAAGATGTTGACATCGGTCAAGCGGAGAGGCCACTTGGTCTGCTTTGCCAGTGCTGAGGTCAACTCGAGTACCTGCACTTGCTCCTGTTGTGACGTCACCAAGTCCAAGTGCCGTACCAATCCAGCCAATATCGTGAGCCCAGAGCCTTAAAATACAGCATGGCCGATGGGAACTTAGTCAGTCAGCAGCATCATTACTTGAACAACCAGAGGAAAAGATGCAACAGCATTAATGCCAAAGTGACTGCTTGGACCGAGGAACAACTTCAAGTGCCAGCAGTCTTCAGATAGTATCTCCTTTACCTGTCTTGTCATGTGAATCCTGGATCTGCTTTAAGACCTCAAAGGCCAGGCTGTGCTCTGGCGGAGCCCAACAGTGCCCTCGGTCGAAGAATCTGAACATTGGAGCCAGCACCTGCCTGCAGGTGACTGTCTCGGCTTTCGCCAGCCAAGCTGCTGCCTCTATACAAACATGGGCCCACACCCCTGGCACGTCTGAATGGATCCTGCAGCACACAGTTTCTAGTTGCTTTAGTTGCTTAACTTAGGACACTTGCAGTAATCCCATGCCTTGCTAAGTGAAGTCTGCACCATTTCATGAGCAGCAGAGGAAGTCTGGCATGTGGCACTTTACTTGCTGATGTGGTGGATAGAGCCATGAAGACCAGCCTCCTTGCCCGACTTGCGGAACTTGGCAATGGCTTCCTTGACTGCATGGAGGGCGTCATGCCCCTCCTTCTTCACGAGCGCCACCACATTGCTTGGTAGTCTCTTCAGACTTGAGAAGTGGTCTCCGTCTGAAACTCCGGCACCTCCCGGGCCAGAGGGCAGCTCGTAGTTCCGCAGCACCGCCTCTACAATCTGACCAGCTTGCAAATTGCTCAGTCAACATACAGAAGCACTCATGCAGTGTGACATGAACACAGGGGAGGCTCAGGCAATTAAGAAAGCCAGTCCAAATATCTGTGGAGCAAGCTTACCCCATCAATGTACGATGACATCTGGGTCTCCTGGCCAAGATACCACAGCTGCCAAGGATGACACAGAACTTGTCACAGCATTTCCCCTTCTGGTCTGTCATGAATTTATGTTCAAATGTAGGTATAGATCAGGGCTTCCAAAGCACATGTGGAAGTCAGGCCAGCATAGAAGTCGTCAAGTGGACCGTCAGGTACGCTGCTGATGACAGCATGGCCAACATGCTCCATCAGCACAGGCCAGTAAGCGCACCATAGCAGAGAGCGCGTGCAGAGCAGCTGCTCGCTCCTTCTGGTGCTCCATCTCATTACTTGGCTGGTTGGTCACAGTGAGCAGGAGAGGCACCAGACTGTCCAGGTTGTGGGAAAAGAGCGCATCAGGCTGGAGAGTAGCAAAAGGAAGCAGTAAGGCCATAGAAGGTTCAGATTAGCTCATGCACAACACGGTAGGGAATGATTTCAGCTGCTTTTTTCATCTTACTGGCTATCAATGCAAGGGCTCCTGCGCTTACGATAATTGTAGATTTATGATGCTAACAAGCAAGGCTGTTTGGGCTGCGGATATTAAGTGGAGAGAGCCACTTGCTACAACACCTGCTACAACTGCTGCACAGCCATGCTGGCTTGACCAGAATGACCTGCCTGATTGAGGACAAATGCGACAAAGAGCTCGCAGCCTTGGCAGCGGAAGTCTGGCAGCCGGTGTTGGAGGAGGGCCCTTATGTAATTCAGAGCATTTGGAGCGAAAAGGGGTCTGCACAAGATCTGCAGGGTGATAAGATCACACAAGATTCTTCTCCGGATTATCATCAAAGCAGAGGATTCCGCCTGGGAAGATATTGCAGCCTTCACACCCACATTGTCGAGATAAGAGGTGTAACACAGCTTCTCCATCGCACGTACAGACACCTGGTTCAGAAGCTGCTAAGAAAATGAATGTGGATGAAGAGGGGCTGACAAGTGCTCCTTGCAGGTGGAGAGCAACTTGGAGTAAGTGAGGACAACAGCCCCAACGACATTCTTCCTCTCACCCCTCAGGTCCTTGTACCCCCTCCTGTCCAGCTCCTCCACAATCTGCCAGCATTTCGTCATTTGCTTATAAGCAGGGCATGGTTGGCATATGATCAGCCCTGATTGAGTCATACCATTTGGGCCTACCCTAGGATTCTCAGGCATCAATGACAGAGCTGCGAAGGCAGAGAGGAAAGTGCCCTGTTTGTAACTTGCACAAGCTAATAGTCCAAGCATTTCTATGATGTGTTTTTAGATTTCCTGCATCACGATGATTACTTCTGTTTGGTGTATATGTGATAATGTTTTCAAGTTCTATCAAGTGCAGAGGGTAGTCATTGGCAAGTCGCCAGCGACCAGGAGACGTGTTTCGCGGCCACCTTTGGGATGCGGGCCGGGTTCTTCTCGGCGTACTCTGCGAGCTTCGCCGCAGTGCGCTCATTTGGGCCCTTCTGCAGTGCAGACACACTTGCGAGGACCGCAGTGGAAAGGAGGAGTGAACATTGGAGACATACAAAAGCTTGTCACGATCAGAAGTGCGGACGCAAAGCTGAAGACCCGAGATGGTCCGACGAGGAGCACCGCAGTCAAGGGGCATGCAGGGGATCGTGAGAAGTAAGGCCATCAGTGTCCTGCTTGATCAGCACCCTTTGCACATGAATGCAAGCCATGCAGGCCACCGAGACAGTGCCAGCCTCCGCAAAGCCACGATCAGACGTGGAGAGCCATCAATGGAGGTCCAGAGACGAGCACAGGCCAAGCTCGGCGCGGCGCAAGCGGGAGCTAGAGGGGCGACCTTGGCGTCGGCGAAGATGGAGGCCAGGAACTTCTTGTAGCGCTTGACGGGGCGGCGCGAGCGGGAGCGCAGGCCCGGGCAGGCGAAGCAGGTGACGGCGGCGCACGCCGGCACCACCCGCCGCGACACCACGCCCATCGCTGCCGCCGCCGCCACCTCCGCCGCCACTCCTCCCGACACGGCCTCACGCCCGCCGCCGCCGCCG
>WELB01000216.1:123676-149171 GCA_009602725.1 Spirogloea muscicola
GCCGGCACCCGCGCCGCCGCCGGCGCTGCCCGTCGCCCGGGCCAGCTCGCTACCCCGGCGGAGGTCGTCCGGCCAGGTCTGCCGCCTCCTGGCGCTCATCTCGGCCAGGCAGCATGGCCTCCGGAAGGAAGACCGCGACGGCGCGGGCCGGCCCCGCGCGAGCCAGGTGACGGAGGCCGAGGCCGCGCCCGTCAACGGCAACGGCAGCCTCCGGGCTCAGGAGGGGGAGGCAGCAACGCCTGCTGACGACCTGATCAGGGCGCTCTCCGCCGACATCGGCGACACGGCGGCCGTGCCGGCGGCCAAGCACAAGGACTTGGCGACTCTCTCCGTCCACGCTGGTGCGCTGCGATCCCTCAGTCAAGTCTGCCGGCTTCGGCTTGAATTGCTCCTAACTAGTTAACTTAACTTGCTCTTAATGGCCCTCAGCATTCACTGCCTGCTCCAAAGCCCATGTCTTTGCAGCAGGATGGCATAGCGGAAGCTAAATGTATCTTGCATTGATCAATGTCTTGTCTGGCAGCTATTCCAGCAGGTTAAGTATCTCTTGGTTGCCTAGCTTCAACTGTTCGGAGGTATCTTTGGAGCTTCCGCAATGTTCACCAGTTTGCCCATGACTTGTATTCTTTGCTGCTCTTTTATTGGGCAGGCGAGCGGAGTGGTCGACCCAAAGTCTCGGACTCGCTTATAACACCCCTTGTTCAAACAGCCACCTTCTTTTTCAAGGACACGGAGGAGCTGATCGCATTCCAGGTACTCCTGGAGCACTGACCATGATAATCCAGAATTGAGGTCAATAGCCTGTTGACCCACTGTATTGAGGATAGTGCAAGTACGACACCACTATTTCGCAGGCAGTGTGGCCCTCAATGGGGCTGCAGTAGAAGGGTTCTCCCGTAGAAAGCACATTCTTCCCAACTCAATGACAGGAAGGAAAGCATGTGAGCTATGAGTATGGCCGCTACGGCAACCCTACCACCAATGTGGTGGAGCGCAAGATAAGGTGAATTGTAACTCCTTCAGCAAGCAATGACAAGGCGGCTCCAAGTAGGACTTTTCATTTTGTTCTTGTTGGGCTCTTTGCGCCCTCAATCAGCAAAGCACATTTTCAGATTAGGCATGACACTCCTATTACAGTGCTACATGTATTGCAAATTAAGATTCTCAAGCCTGGGAGGACATCCTGCAGTGCGCTCGAGGGAGCTGAGGAGACGCTCATTTCAGCATCGGGCATGTGCTCTGCAACGACGATGCTGCTGGCCATGGTCCCAGCAGGAGGCCACATCATCACCACAACGGACTGCTACAGGCGCACTCGCCAATTCATTCAGACTGTCCTGCCCAAAATGGGGATCACTGTGAGCTTCGTAGGAACCCCTCCACATTCGTGTTGGTGCTGGTGCAGTACCTCAAGGAGATGACTATGTGCACACAAATCGCCGTTCCTTTGACCTGGCGTCTGAGCCAAGCAGCCGACCAGAAAGTGGGACACATATGTGGAGGCCTTTAACCTGATCAGCTGGACCTATCGAGGCTGATAACAGCTCTACTGTGGTTGCAGACAACTGTCATTGACCCCTCGGACATGCTGGGACTTGAAAGGGCGCTGGAGCAACATAAGGTGTGCTGGTCAATATAAGCCTCAGTGACATTGTAGAATGGTGGTATCATGCTCCTACGCTGTCAAGGCTCATCACGTGCATTAGATCTGCTACATGTGAGCAAATTGAGTCTTTCTGTCGTTGTACTGAAGTTGATTGCAGCTTGACAAGTCATGCACCTTCTCAGCACTTCACCTTACAGCTCCTTGTTGTGCTCCAGTGTTCTCTCTTCTTTTCAGAGTCACCAACAAACCCCTACCTAAGGTGCATCGACATCAAGAGAGTGTCCCAGATGTGCCATGCCAAGGGCACACTGGTCTGCATTGACAGCACCTTTGCCACGCCCATCAATCAGCGGGCCCTTGATTTCGGGGCCGACATTGTCCTTCACTCCGCCACTAAGTATTATGGAGGGCACAATGATGTGAGCCCTCATGTGACATCGGTCCTGTCCCTGCACCCTTGTCTAGCTGAGAGCCACTCTTACACTGTCTTGGTCATGTGGCATCAGAAATGCACATGCCAGTGGCTCTTTTGAGCACTTTGTTCAATTCCCCAACAGGTCGAGTTCAGGTCATCTGTGTGACCACTCTGTTGCTGCTCTGGTGCTAAGCTGCGAAGCGTCTGTGTGCTGTCTGTGATGAATATAGGTGCTGGCTGGTTCCTTGAGCGGATCCAAGGAGGTTGTTGGAGCAGTGAGAGCACTTCACAATGTCCTGGGAGGGGTGGTTGATCCGGTATCCAGAAGGCGGCCTTCTGAAATTGTCTTCCTGTACCATTTTGCTGCTATTGGAATGAGATTTAGTTCAGTTGAGAATTGCTCGTATGCTTGTTTCACAACAATTTATTGATGTTGATGTCTCCTCTCTATGCTTTCAGGTAAGGATACAGGCATTACCTTGTCAGGCAAGCAGGCTGAGTTTACCTTGGACCTTCTGGCTTGCAGCATGCAGCTTGGTTGCTAATCCGCGGCATGAAGACTCTAGCTTTGAGAGTGAGGCAGCAGAATGAGACAGCACTGAAATTAGCTCGGGCCCTGGAGGGTCACCCCAAGGTGAATGTTAACTCAGCCATAGCTGGTGTCTGTAGCAGAATAGTACCTCAGCATACACTGTTTTGCAATGCTGGTAACTTTTACCAGCTGTTTGCCTAACTTTTGACAGAGGTCGTATTTACATTGGTGAATTGCTGGATGCACGCACACAGATTCTTCGAGTGCACTATCCTGGATTAGAAAGCCACTCAGAGCATGCAATTGCCAAGAAACAAATGAAGGGCTTCGGCGGCGTCATCAGCTGGGAGGTAAGAGATTCCTGGTCTAAGAACGTGCTATTTGAGGTTCTGCAAGCCTGAATAGCAGAAATTTTGCTGTATCTGTCTGCGATTATTGATGGCAATCAGTCTCGTGCTTTCAGATCAATGGCGATCTGAAAAGGACTTCAGACTTCCTTGACAACTTGAAGATTGCCTACATGGCTCCATCATTGGGTGGCGTGGAGACTTTGGCGGAGCAGCCGACCATTATCTCATACTGGTGAGCCTACTGCACTTGTCAGCCTGGTTGCATTTCCATTTGAATCCATGCCATGTGGTCAATGTTATTTGCGGTGCCTGGACTGTTTGAAAAGTGTCATTAAGAGGGTCTTTATGTTGACCATGTTGAACATGTATTGTCAACAGGGATTACAGCCCTGCTGAGAGGGCCTTGCTCGGAATTAGGGACAACCTTGTCCGATTCAGCTGTGGCATTGAGGACTCTCAAGACATCATTGACGATGTCATGCAGGCACTAGATTGCATATGAATCAGCAGGGCCAGCACTCAGCTGCTGTTGCAGGCCAGGTTAAGGTGCTATTGAGCTGCCGCTTCCAGCTCAAAAAGTCTCAACCTGTAGTTGCCAGCCACATTGTTATTACGACAAAGGAAGGCGTGTGTAGGACAAGGAGTTGAGAGCACTCCTTGCCAGCTGCCATGCTCCTGCCTGTAGTGGAGTTGAGAGCACTCTGCTCTGGCAGCGGTCTTTGTCACCTACTTTACTGAGACACCTAGTGGTACGTGCTCCACTATCTGCGGGCACTATGCAATGCCAAGCCAGTCAGATAAAAAGTCCAGCCCAGCTTTGACTGGGCCAGGGGGGATAAAATTGCAGCTCTTGCTTCTCACCAGGCCTGAACAGCGCGCTGCGTACAAGCGTAATATTGCATCAGCAGCACCTACATGGGCTACTCCTGGGAACGAGTCTAGCACACCAGGAAAGCAGCCTCGCTAGAGAGTGCGTGGGGGGAAGTAGGCATAAGGGGCTGCTGTAGGAGTTGCATCCTGGCGAGGACGCAGTGACACCGCCTGCCTGCAGGATTGCGTGTCGCAGCGATCCTAAAGGTTGGACCAGGGACGCCATGTTGAACTACATTACCAGCACTTGTAGGTACGGCGATTGCAGTCGTGATGAGCGATCCACATGTTTGACCAGGTGGCCAGCCCTACTTGGCAAGCGTGTGTCTCGCTTGAGATGGTCGCCCATGTGGATGGGGGATGGGCGAAGGGGTTTGTGGTGGCCAAGGTGGCCGCCAGGATGAAAACAAGAGGAAGCAGCCCGAAAGAAAGTGGCACATCCAAAAAGGGCGAGAGCTGCGAAATGCCAGCCCACAAGACTTTGAACAAGTTTCAAACGAGCTGGGAGAGAAGGCGCGCGGTGCGCATGAGATTGAAAGGGAGGCCAATTCTAGCCTTACAAATGTCTTGTTAATTGGGTAATGAGCTGGCTAAGGGGGACACTGATATCCCCGAGTGAGCACATGCATATCTGACGAGCTACACTGATGAGCCAAACCACCACCACGGAAGCCACTAGCCTGGGCTAATGCACGACCAGCACGCTGGTGAACCGCTGGGAAAGAGAATGCAGATGTGGGAATTGCCGTGGAGACCTTCGAGGGTGCCTGTTCAGCAACCCCTTGCGCTCGAGAATACCAGCATCATGCCTCCGACCGCTGGGGCGGATGGCCGCCTCCACACCGGGCGCGCCGATCTCGTCGCCAGCGCGCTCAGCGGGGGGGCCTCGGCTCATCGCCGACGATGTCACGACTGACTGCTTTGCTTCCGGCAGCGCCAAACGCTCGTCGGAGGAGGCGGGCTACGCAGTCCGCCAAGCGGCGGGCGCAAAGGAACGGAAATACTCCGATCACCCGGTGGGAGCCGAGTATGTTCCTCTGGCAGTCGACGTGCACGGAGCCTTCGGCACTAAATGGCTTGACTTGCTTCACCACCTTGCGCGGCGTGCAGCGGCCCGCCGCCACGGGCAGCAGGGCGAGCAGCCCGGCTTCAATGTCGCCGGGTCCCTCGCTCAAGTCTTCCGAATGCGCTTGGCCATCTCGTTGCAGCGGTCCCTTGCATTCGCGGTTCACTTCGCGCGCAGGCCGAGCTTTGGCGGCGGCCTCCGGCTTCCGTCAGGGCGACGTCTTTCCGCCGGCTAGCTACTCAGACTTGCATCTACTGACTGGAGGTTAATGAGCGTCTCCTGGATGATGTCTTAGTCCTAGTCCTTTGCACTCCGCCTCCTTAAGACCCTTAAGACCTTGTCCATTCCTTTGGGCTGGCCTCTCCCAGCCACCAGTCAATCTGGCCGCGCTTTCTTGCAGGAAAATGGAAGAATGACTATTCCATCAGAAGGCGATGGCTGTGATTGGCCAGCCCAGAAAAATGAAGGAACAGACGGAGAAAGCGGGAATGAGCAGGAAACAGCAGGAAAAGGTGCTTGTTAAATCCATTGTGAGGGGGGCTGAGCTCCACAAGCTTCAGGAAAGCTTCGCTAAGAGAGAGAGAGAGAGAGGGAGTGGGGGAGGCGAAGGAGTGGAAAGGGGGCGAGCAAACAGAGGGGAAGGGGCTCGGTGCGCATGAACTGAAAGGGAGGCCAAAGCAAGCCTCTACATTGTTCATGCAAAAGCTAGTGCTAGTGCGAACGACAGACAGAGGAGCAGTGAGAGAGAGAAAGCGGCTGCTGATATGAAAGAATCGGCTGTGAAATGCCAGCCAGATGCATACAGGTGTTCATGACGGAGCCAAAGGCTAGGCAGACAGGGCGCCCTCAATACCCCCGTGTCAGCAGTAGGAAGTCAGATGAGCTGAGGGGAGGAAGAGCAACCCCGCTGCGCAAGCCAGAGGCTGCTGCAAGGGCGCGACCAGCGCGGCGGTGCAAAGCAAGCGCTTGGGAGCGCTGCAGGGACATAGACAGTCGCATACGGTAGCAGGACACCAGACCCAAAGGCACCGAGCCACCGGGAAGGGCAGCACCCTGCTCCCGGCGCCGCTGGTCAGCTTGAGAGGCCAGCAGCGAAAGTAACGAGGACCACCGACCCCCGTAACACCCATGGATGTCCATGGCCAGGGGGTAAAAGGTATCACCCGCCGGGTGGTCCTTGTACTTGTGCAGCTTCTTCCGTTCGGCTACCTTCGCAGCGTAGCCGGTCTCAGAAGTAATGGGGCCCTTCGTCCGGAAGCTGTCGGTGAGGACAACGTCCATGAGGAGCCGCTTGCCACCTCCCAGGGGGACGCCGACCAGATCGACACGCCTCGTCCGAGGGACCCCATTGCGGAGGAGGATGGGCATCACCCCAGTGCTCTCCAAGAGAGAGAGGAGGACCTTAAACCCCAAACCCCTATTCCCAAACCTGACCCCTAGACACCGGCCTGGCACACCAGAGTGCGGCAGTGCAGGACCAAGTCTTGCTGAGAGCCTCTGCCGCTGGAGCCTGTGCTTAAAAGCGCTTCTGTGCGTCGGCCCCAGGCCTTGACCTCGACACAGCAGGCAGCCCAGTTACGCTGCTGGCTTTGAAGTGCCGGCCAGCCTGCGACGAGCCCCACAATGGCGGCACTGGCGCCGGGCCCGTCGCCACTGCTGCAGCAGCATGGACCTCACAATGGGCTCAGCCAGCACAAGATCACTGCAGGCCCAGCCACCGTTTGTGGGTCTGCCTCGCCTTGCGCCCGCCTGCAGCTCAGCTGGGCGAGCAGCACTGGCGGCAGGCGGCGCCTGAGGCCGGCGCCTCGGAGGGCCCGTAGCTCTTGTTGCGGCAGCCGAGGGACGCCGCTGGTCGTCTGCGCGTCCATTGGGTTCACGGCAGACCCGCGCGTCGGGTGAGCATACCCATTGGGGTTATCTGCGTCGCCCTTTCTGATGCAGCCCGTCAGAGAATGCCAGACCTGATCCTCCCAAGCTCCCGCAGTATGGAAGTTTAGTCAAGCTATTTTGCCAGCATATTACATACGCATACTACACGAATACATGCATTACATACTACATATATTAGACACATACATTTAATATGTAGTGAACTCCCAATTGAGCTAAATCCCCTAGCCCAAGATGCCTTATTCTTGCACATGGAGCGCCAACCTGATGAGTACAGGGTCCGTGCATGGCTGCCAAGTACCTGACCACGCCTTCCGTCACAGAGTGGAGCGGTCGGCGAGCGCGCTCCTGCGGGATGCAGCCTCGCTGCTGCTCTACCAGGATGTCCTCAAGGCCCCCCCCGCGCAGGCGTTCCTGCGGGTGCTCGTCGCCCTCCGCCGCGGAGACGGTGAGGCTGTCTTTATTTCATCAGCTACGAATCAAGCACGAATGTGAATTGTGATCTTCGACTTACTGAGTGATGTTCCTGCAGTGAAGTGTTCATCATCGCGAAGATGCCACCCCAGCTGAGTCCTGGACTGTTTCCCTGATCGGCCTCCAGATCCTACCAAGATCCTGGAGGCCTATGGCGAATTCTTCCACCAAATGGCGCAGAATGGCCACTCCAGGTAACGATTGGCAGCTGACGTTGTTCACCCCGTTTGACCCTCTTTTGGGCTTTCTTGTATTTATGGTGGTTTTGTTCCAACCATTTAGAGCCAGGGATTGTTTTGAAGGCTCGAAGTTGACGCTGAGGCATCGGGGTTCTGAATGAGTACTGAGGGCAAGAGATGGTGCAGAGTGTGTTCGGATCCTCTCCACACAGAATTCTGACTAGTGTGCCAACTGTGACAAGCTTCTGCTGCTTGCTTTCTGATTGTCCAGTTGGGAGGACTACGTTCTCGACCGCATCCTTGCTGGCCAGGACAATCCTTTCGCTACTGCTGCTGCTGCCGCAGGCTCGCCACCAGTGCCGTGCTCGCTGCAGTCGGCAGCGAAGGCGGACCTAGACGCTCTGCAGCGGCTCAGCATTACTGAGACCACCCTCAGCTCGTGGGTGAGGCCAGTACTACATCATAGTCATTCCAATGTCTCTGTCACGCTTGGAAGTACTCATTATGCTACCAGATTGTGAAGGGCTGAGCTCTTTGTCAAGCTCAATATTTTCTAGAGCTGGGAGTCACTTGGGGTGCGGCTTCAAGTATTGTGCAGTGGGCGTTTTAAGAATCGAGATTGCTTTTCAGATCCAATGCATGGCAGTACAAAAATCGCTGAAGGCTGTAAGTACTGTCTGTGGCGGCAGGTCAGTGACGTTGTGGCGGATGTCCGTCCAGAGTGGAAGTCGGCGGCTGGCATGAATTTATCCAGCAAGGGCAATGACCAAGCCAGTGCCTCGCTCAAGGTGGCGGCAACTGACAATGGCCCACCTCCAAACCTCTCACGCAATGCATTTGGTTTTGGGTTTTCTTATGAAAAGCACCCAGGTAATGGCAGCGCTGCCTCCCTCGTCTCTGTGAGAGCTTCCTTTCACCATAAGATGTGACTTTCAAGCTGAACACGTTTTTGTAAGAAGAGCTTCCTCCTTGTCCCCAGCTCGTCAGGGGCTTCCGTGTATCGGCAACATTGCCTCTACATCTCAGATGGCATACATTCGTTGACGTTATGTTAGTGGTCGTCTTTGTAGGCATCGCTCCAGCTGATTCAACAACGCAGCTGCAAGGGCTGGACCAGGACGGCGAGGAGAGTGCCATGATTCCTGCTCCTAGCGAGGCAGGCAGAAGGGGTTCATCGCAACATTCGCAGGCAGGTACTGTAGTGTACTTGTCAACTTTGACCTCCGATCTTCTGCCCTCAAAGTGGCACACTGTCTCCAGCAGCTGCTGCGGATTTTCAGATTGATGCTGATGCATCAGGTTCTAAGTATCTTCTAATCAGGTCTGCTTGTAGGGGGGGCAGGCCAACCAAATAGTCCGCTGGACACGTGGCGGCGGAAAGTTGGGGGCCTCTGGAAGTGGTCTGAGGCGGTGTCCCTCCTCCTTCAGTATTACTCCAGCCGCAGCACAGGGCCTGTCTCCTCCTCCACGGGTACTTGCAAGACGCTCACCTCAATTTGAAACCTTGGCAATGCATGGCCCAGACCTTGTTCAGTGTCAAAGTGTTATAAGTATTCCCGCTGTCCTTGTAGTAGATCAGTTTGCTTGTGGTTGAGGAGGTTCGATGCTCTGAAGAGCAAGTTGTCAAGAGCTACTCAAGTAGCTAGTGAAGTCACAGGATTCTGGTCTTGGGGGCGTTCATGTCATTGATGTTTGCAAACTTCTGTCAGCCAGACTAGATTTGTGGTGACGCGCCCGTTGCTTATGCTCGCGCTTGTGTGTAAAGACTTCGTGTGGAAGGGCGGGAAGCTGCATCAGGACAAAAGTGCCCGTAAGGAGTGGGGCACGGAGCTCTCTGTGCTCGACAACGAGAGGTTGCAGCTGCGGCGCTGCCTAGACCGGCACCTGCAGGGCCTTGCGGCACCCCATATCTTCCTGGTACTTGTACTGCGCAACTTACTTGCTCACATGGTATTGCTTTGCACCTAATCTTGCTGGGTCTATCATATTAAATGCACGCTTGGCTGTATCTTGGTCATCCAACCATTTCTCCAGATATATCATCAAGATCCATTACACCATCTAACATCTATGATGGTAGGGGATGTGGAAGTGGATACAAGACTTACACGTGTTATACACAAGTTGCAACTTCTTCATGATGGCACTTCTTCCTCTTTGCTGCATGTATGCAGTACGGCCCATCAGGCCACGGAAAGACCTGGCTCCTAGCTGGCAAGCTTGGGAGGGCCAGCAAGGAGCAGGGCCTCGTTGTTGTCCGCGTGCCCCTGCCAGATGTGAAGACGCTCCCACAGCTTCTGGGGGAAGTCGCTAAGCACTGGCAGCTGCGCTTCGCCTTGTTTATCGACGACCTCATTCTCAAGGTGCACTCTGGCTCTGCTCTGCTAATCCTTGGTGAGTCTCTTTATTGACGACCAAGGTTGTAGTACATCATTCCATCAAGAGTCCAAGCCTGGTAACAAGACTGACTGGATGTTCTGCTTTGGGATGACATGAAGGCGGGAGACGAGGCTGCTTTTGTGCTGAAGTCATCGCTCGATGAGTCATACAGGGTGAGCAGCTCCACCGCCTTACCATGTCCACGGCACTTCCATGAAGTCTTGCATGAATACCCACCTGGCTTCCTTTGAGAGGCTGCTGTGGTGCACAAAGACATTCTAAAAATATGAGAAATTAGACCACATTTCCTGAGCTTAGCCACTTAATTTACATAGCTGTAAAGAAGAGGACCATCTCAGCTTCGATGTTGATCAACATCTACCAAATGTGGAGGCTTGCTGTTGGCCCCAATGTCAAAATTTCAGCCCGGGAAACTGCACTCGCAAAAGTTAGCTCATGTAACTCTCTTTTATAGGCACCCTAGTCATCCCAGTGTGAATGTAAGTGCATAAAGTAAACTGTGACCAGGCAAGACTTGACCACCCTCATTTACATCATCAGCATCACAGTTGTTGACTTAGCGCAGAGTTCCTCAGACGCGGACTGCTTTTCTCAGCAAAGTGTGCAAATCTGCTGCAGGTTTGGCCCAAGAATGCACTGCTCTGTGTCACCAGCCCCTCCAGGGACTTCCGGTCTGCAAGCGTCCCAGGGAAAGGGGCGGCTCCTGACCCTGTGGCGGCCGCGATTGCTGATAGGCTGAGGCTATCACTGCAGGTTTCCCCCGAATTTCATCCCGAGTTGGATGACTACCGGTTTTGCTTCGAGGAGCTCCTGACAGCCAGCACTGGGCAGGCTGAGCTAGACGACGAAGCACTGGCTTTCTTGCTGAAAACAGAGGATGGAATGGAGAAGTGCGTGGGTCAGCTTGCGGCCCTTGTGGACGACCTGTTGCTTAAAGGGTACCCCCTCGAAGGCCCCAAGATTTCCTAGCCATTGCTTAAATAGGTAGCCATTATGACCATGTACCAAGAAATTTCGAATAAAATCGATGACTAGTCAGAAGATATGAAGTGGCTGCTGTGCACTGAATGTTACTAGTCTGGATCAGCCTGAGTATGTTTGCACTAGTCCTCAGCAATGACGAAAGCGGAGCCAAGGCGGTCTCGACCGAGTTGGTAGACCTTGACATTCACAGCATACGGGCCAAGGTGGAGGTGGTTGTCTTCAGCTCCGGCTGCGAAGCACATTGTGTAAAGTGCAAGCTCAAATTCGGGGCTTACTCCCACGAGCGTGCTTGACACATCCTTCATCGTCCCCAGCCATGCAAACTGGATTGTCAGCAGCTGCGACTGCGAGTCAGGCTGCACAGAAAGGAGGAGCGATCAGTGGCACAGATGATGCTGGTGAAGCCATAACCCAAAGCTTGCCTGCCAATCAAGGAGTTAGCAGCAACGTGGACAGTTGCTGAAACCTAAGCGCACTAGCTGCTCCCTGCAACCTCTATCCTAGTCCTGAACATTTGGCATGTAAAGGCAAGCCCGTGGGCAGTAGCAGGCAACACGGCACTGCAAGGCCAGCCGGCACGCCGGTGTCTGAGTAAGAAAGCATGCATCGGTGGTCCATGGAATGCGAGGTTGTTGCTGAAGACGTTGGACTTAGATATTGTAAAGTCTGACTGAATAATCCGTATTTACTAATTAGTGATTATAAGTACATTCCATTATGACTCTTCAGCAGAAAGGGGGAGGGAGGACGTGACACATTCAGATTGCTCCCGAGGACAGGGCATGCAGGTGCGGGGCTGACCAGGGGCTGGCTGTGCCGCCGTGGGAGGATGAAACCGCGGTAATCCACGCGGCCCCGTGACTCCTCAATGTAGAACTACTCTCACGGCGGCCACGATGGAGGCAACAACAGCACGACGGGCTGTGAGTGTCATGAAGCAAGGCCTTGCAGAACCCACAATAAGCGGCGGGTTGGCTGGAGGGGGCAAATTGCGTTACTGATTCAGGATTTCAATCTTAGGCTCAATCAGTGCAGAAAGACAGGACTGGTCTGTATCTGTCAAATTGTTGCCATGGCCTGGGCTAGGGGTGCACCTGGATCCAGTTGTGGAAGCCGTTGACCTCCTTGCCATGCTCGCCTTGCTTGATCTCACCCACAAAGACATGCAATGCTCGAACGCACATGATGACCGCATGCCGCCGTTACGCCCCTACAGCTTGAACCACAACCACAGCAGCATCGCCTTGAATTGGCCGGGATCCTGCGAGATCAAGCTGCGGTGGTCATGATGCGACTAGGACGCTGACTCTGGGCAAGGATTGATCACAGACTATTGAAATCAGAGAAAGAGGATACAGATTGCATATGGCTTGTACCCATCATCCATGCATGAGTATACTCATGGACACATGTACTGATCATGACATGCACGGCTGATCACAGGGGCCGCTTGAGCACCGGAGCTTGCATTTGTGGCAGTAGCAGCGGCAATGCTGCTGGGTCATGTCATACCTGCGGTGCGAGGCCCTTGGCGGCGAGGTAGTGGTGCAGGTACTGAACGGGCGGCGTGCGCCATGCCTCCTCAATGAAGGCTCTCTGCTCCTCGCGGTTCGCGGCCGTGTCCAACTCCGTTATTGAATCGTCGGGGTTGTAATTGTCGAGCAGCGCAAAGAAGCGCGCATATGTTGGTCGCGCAAACACGGCGGGGTTGACGTAGCGGAAGAGTGAGGCGCCGCCGAAGTCTGCACCTCGCTGGTACACCTTCTTGCCGCCGCCGGCAGCAATCTCGTAATCACGGCCTGCATCAGTGCAGACCAATTGACCTTTACATTGTCTGCTAACCGCTAATCTACTGATTATTGGTCAGCCCAATCCTCCATGTTCAGTGCAGCTAGAGATCCAGTCAGAGTGAAGTCAGAACCCTGAGTCTGAAGATCAAAAGAGATGTAGTGTGGGCAGCGGCCTAGTGCGAGCTTTGGCTTTGGGCGTGGTGAACGTGCATCTTCAGGCAATGCTCTAAGTCACCTTAGGAGACTGGATCTGTACCAAGTCAATCACAGCTTAAAACTCTGTCATTCACACCAAGAAGCTTTACCTGGTACTAGTCGGTTGGCATCAAGGGCCCACAGTCGTGCAGCGGCGGCAGCGAGGCTGTTGAGCTCCTCGGGGGCCGGTGCCAAGTCAGAACCAATTCCAAGGTCCGGCCCGTAGTTCTGCTCCTGGTGCGGCCGTTGGTACGCCTCATACTGCGCTGCCGGCACCTGCAGGAAGACGCAGCAGAAAGCTTCGTCGGCTCTTGAGAAAATGCTTAAGACAGCAGCCATAGCTTGCGGCACGAGTAGCATGGCCTACTGTTCTCGACAAAGTTCTCGATATAGAGCATAGGAAGGAGACAACTGGCAGATTAGCGGTGCAAGAGAAGCTGTAAGAGCACTCCACCGGTCAGCGATCGCCACTGACATGGTAGTACTGCGGCCTGAGCGCAGCGCTGCCGGCGCCGTGGCAGTCGCTGGAAACGATCTGTGCCCACGATTGCTGCTCGTGCTGCGAGTATGGCGGCGGCTGGCCATGCTGCTGAGGCAGTGGCTGCGCCTGCCACGGCGGCGGTGGCTGCTGCTGCTGCTGCTCAGCCTGGACCTCTGCCGCGACGTTCTGGCAGCAGCGGAAGCAGGCCTTGAGGAAGGCGAGCATCACGCGGAATAAGGGTTCTGGTTTAGGATTAGGGGTTTAGGGTTTCAGATGTCTAAGGTTTGCCGCCAGCTCCGCCGCCTCCGCCGCCGCCCGCTGACAGTGAGTAAGGCCATCGCCACTGCTAAGGCGCACGGCGCTGTCGGGGATCCTTTCGGCCGCCGCCGCCGCCATTGCCCAAATTCACAAATTCTAGACCTTAACACCTGAGCCCTCTCCCCTTCATTGCCACTACCTTTCTGAGCCACTGCTGCTGCACTGCCGCGAGGCTGCGGCGGTGGTCATTGTGCCCGCACCACACCGGCTTGCGCCACTTGGTCACACAAGATCAACTTCTATCCTAGGTGAGTCCCAACCCAGTTAACCAGTCTGACCCAAGAGGGTTAACTCCTCCAGTAACCCCCCTGCCACAGCTGTGCAAGCAGAAGTTGGATAACCAACATATGGTAGAGTAGGCTGCCGGCTTATTCAGCAACTCTTCATCGGGGGCAGGGCGTCAATGCCAGGAGCAGCACAGAGAATGTCAGGCCAGACAAGCCCACAGTGGCACCAACATATTCCTGACCTTCAGCTTTGGAGGTCAGATATAGCTGGCCCAGTGGCCACTTGAGTCGCTGATTGCTTCGGCGCTTTTCTGGCCCCTTCTGAAGTTTGTCAATTTCTCTTCTGGGCTCGCCACATAGCCATAGCCCTCTACCGCTTAGGGTTTAGGTTGTAGGGTTTACCCTAAACCCTACACCCTAAACTCGTTTGTTTCAAAATACACGAAATTCCCTCTCTACCGAAGAGTATTTCTTCAGTAAACCCTGCACACCGAATTGACCCGTTTCGAGTCTCAATCACCCCGTGCAGCTCCGCCATCGCCGCCGCCGCCGCCGCCGCCGCCGCCGCCGCCGCCGTCGCCGCGGCGCAAAAACTCCGTCGATTGCCCTCGGAGCTTCCTCCACGACCGCCGGCTGACAGAGGGAGCGGCGGCCGCCGAGGCTGCACCGCCAAGACCGAAACCCTAAAGCCGAAACCCCAAACCTGCAACCTCCGCCAGCGGCGCCGCCAAGATGCAGGTGAGCCCGCGCCGCGCCGCGTCCTGGCAGCGCGGCCTCGCGCCCGCGACTGCGCCGCGGCCCTGAGCCGCGCCGCCGCCTCACGCTCGCGCACAGGCCAGCGACCGCTTCAACATCAACAGCCAGCTCGAGCACCTGCAGGCCAAGTACGTGGGCACCGGCCACGCCGACCTCAACCGCTTGTGAGTCACCGTCTCCCAGGCCGCCCTGCACTGAATTTCTGCCGGCTTCGCCACCGCTGCTGCCCCTCAGTGCTCATAGCGGCGGAGCTTGACGGCGCTCCTCGTCCATGACCATGACTGCTCATCGGCTTTCATTAGAGCCAGGCCTAAACCTTCAACCCTAACCTTAAAAGCTTAAATCCGGTCCTACGTCCTCTGATCTGAAATCAGCTGTGTTGCTGCTTGCCTTGCTTGGAAGCGGCGCCGCTTCTGTGCTTCTTTACAATTCCTCAACCCTAGCCTGTCAAATCTGAGCTCCGTAGATCTGTGTTCCATCTCTTAAGCTCCGACAGATGATATGAAACCCTGCATGTTAACCCAAGATATGATCTCTTTGTTGCTTCTGCCTCCTGTGCCTCACTCTCATGGCACTTCACATACCCTGCATGCAGTGAATGGGCTGTAAACATCCAGCGCGACAGCTACGCTTCGTACATCGGCCACTACTCCCTCCTTTCCTACTTTGCTGTTGCAGAGAACGAGTCCATCGGCCGCGAGCGTTACAACTTCATGCAGGTGCTGCAAGGGGTTTGCTGGTTTGCCTTGATTCAATGTCAGCTGGATATACTCCCGTGGATGTTTAAGCACACTTGCTAGCAGCAGAGTCAGCTTGAAAATAGGCCTCCATTACAGGTCTTGATCTCGTCTTGATGGCTACATTGCAGCTCCTTGCAAGGCAATTGATGAGTTGCCTCTGTCATGCCTGTATCTACATTGCAGAAAATGCTTCTTCCGTGTGGGCTGCCTCCAGAGCGAGAGGAGGAGTCATGACAAAGTCAGGCTTATCTGCAGAGTACTTGGGTAGTGGTGAATAACGTTGTGCCAGCCAGAGGAAGCAACCAAGAGTCGGCCTGTTGTAGTCAAGCACCCTCTTGCAAGTGTTGTCGCCAATGTCAGCATGACGAGGCATGTGGGAGTCAGCCTTGGCGGAAGCTGCAGCGCTTTTGCAAGAAGCAACGGCCCTCCCTTGGACACTACCGTTGAGGGAACATCATGAGAAGGTTTCCGATGTTTGCCACTTAGCTGCCAACGCACGACAAGTCACGAGCCCTTAAGCATGCTGGCGACAGGGCAGTGTCTGGGTGAGCGATGAGCGAGGGGAGGGGTGGGGGGCTGTGTGGGTTAATGAGTGTGGGGAAGAGAATGAGGGGAGGGCGAGAAGCAGGAACAGGAGCTTGCTGCGAGGGCCAAGGTCGGGGGCGGGCTCGACCGACTTGTGCGAAGCTCTTCCAGAGTACATTGATGCAGCTCCTTCAAGAAGGGGCGATGAAAGTGAGAGGCAAGCCCAGAAATATTGTGCAAATGGAAGGGGAAAGCTCCGACAGGAGGGCGGAAACCACCCAGCAATACCAGGGGCTACTACGAACGGCCAATCAGTAACAATCAATCAATAAATGCATGTCAGATTAGTAGCTGCAAAGAGAATAAGCTCTTCCAAAAGGAGGCGGTCGCTGTAAGACGCCAGCCCAAGAAGATCGGTCCACTGGATAGGCCCAAAAGGCGGAGGAGCTCCCAGCAAGTTAGAGGAGGCGGGCCACTGAAGCGTGCTAGCAACCCGCAGCACAAGAAAAGTCGAAGAAGAAAAGAGAGAGGCTAACCTGCATTGAGTGGACAAGGCTGCAAAGAAAGCCAAAGAGCAAGCGCGGCTAGATTAACTGGTGGCTGGGAGAGGCCAGGCCAAAGGAATGGACAAGGTCTGAAGGAGCCGGAGTGCTGAGGACTAAAGACTCAAGCAAGAGGACTCTCAGTAAGCTCTAGTCTGAAGATGCAAGTCTGAATAGAAGCGCGGCCAGATCAAGTGGTGGCTGGGAAAGGCCAGCCCAAAGGAATGGACAAGGTCTGAAGGAGCCGGATTGCGAACGACTAGGACTAAGACATCAGCCAGGGAACGCTCAGTAACCCCTAGTCAGGAGATGCAAGCCTGAGTAGCTAGCTGGCGGAAAGACGTCGCCCTGCCGGAAGCCGGAGGCCGCCGCCAAAGCTCGGCCTGCGCGCAAGTGAACCGCGAAGGCAAGGAACCGCTGCATCGAGACGGCCAAACGCATACGGAAGACTTGAGCGAGGGACCCGGCGACGTTGAAGCCGGGCTGCTCGCCCTGCTGCCCGAGGCGGCACGTAGTCGCAGTCATGCCGGGCCGGAAGGTGACAGTTAGTCACAAGCAGGCCAGCAGCAGCCAGTGAGAGAGCCAATGGTGTTCACTGCGGCCGGGAAAGGCACACGAGCCCAGCCAGTAGTACTGAGCGGGCTGGCCGGGGCGCAGCCGGTGGCGGGCCCGGAGCCGGTTCGTGCGCGAATGCAGGCCGTCTTGTTTCAGACCGTGGCCTTTACTGTGCATGTACACCACGAAGAGCGCATTGATTTCGAGCCATGCCTTTCCCGCCCGCCCCGAGTCCGGCCGCGCCTAGCCGTTCCCGCTTTGATGACAGCCCGCGCCGGGGAAGGCGCCGCGCTCCGCGCCGCCGCCCGCGCCGCGTCTCGCGGCCATGGCCATGGCGGCGGCGGNGGCCGTGGCGGCGCCGGCAGCGGCGTGCTGCGGCGGGCGCGGCAGCCTCCTCGGGCCTTCGCTGGTGAGCTCCTCCCCCTCTGCGGCGGACGAATGGACGGCGCGAGGAGTGGTCGTCATTCGGATGTGTGCGATGTGTCCGCTTCTCGCATCGTCGAGCTCGCGGCGGCGGCGAGGAGAAGGGCGGAGGGAAGGTGCGGTCAGGAGGAATGCGGCTGCTGATATCAAAGGCTGTTTAAGCCTGCGTGTTCCACACAGAGCGTGGTCAGGACTATGCTAGCGCAGCCACAGGCTAGGCAGACAGGGCGGTCTTAGTGACCACCGTGTCAGCAATAGGAAGCCAGATGAGCTGAGGGGAGGAAGAGCAACCCCGCTGCGTGAAAAAGCGGGAGGAGTGAGAAAATGTGGTAGCTCCATGGGATGAAAAATGGCTGCTGACAGTGTGGGTGCGGCTGTACCTAGCAAAGTAGATGCAGAGAGCTGAGAAGATTCAGTAGTTCTAAAGAGGTATAGGGCAATGAAATGAACTTATTTATGCTTGTCATCCATGTCTCTTGCTCAGAGTGCGCCTGCATTACCCCAGTTTTTGCTTTGTGCAGACTGTGCGCGTGTCGGCCGGGCGATGGCGGGCGACGCCGCAGTCCAGGCCGATCATCCCCGGCAGCGCTGGCAACAGGAGGCGGCGGCCATTACCGCCCGTCTCCGCTGCAGCAGGCCACCCGACGCACCGCCACGCTGCCCACCTCCCTGCCATCAACTTCGTCGAGGAGGAGCACTGGTTTGACAGCATGAGGTGCCGCCTGAGAACCCTGCTGGCCTGCTGTACGCCGCTGGCGCAAGCAGGCTGCGCGGCCGCTGATCGCCGCTGCATTGCTTGCACACGGCCGCAGCCGGTGGATATTTCACCGCCTCCAGGACGGCGCACAGCGCGTGTGGCCCAAGGGCTTTGATCCGCTTGACGCGCTGCCTGAGGGCCTCCACGACCGCATCCACCACCTGGAGCCCTGTGTGAGTGCATCCAAGATCAGTCCCGTTCATAGACCAACCAGGACTGAAGTAAACGGCGTCGCGCTTCACGTGGCATTGCACGAGTGAGTCCAAAGGTGCTCACGCGAGGGCCAGGTCAAGGCTTGTCAGCTTGACTTAGTACCTAGAAGTTGACTCGTTCTTCACACGTCAACTCTGCAGGGTATCCTCCTGATCCGGGAGACCATCCTCGCAGTCCTTGTGCTGGCCACCATCAAGCGAACTGACGACATCTGCCGCAACCTCAACTGGTGAGTCCCTCTGGACTTGCTGAATTGTTCTGCTACCTCCCAACATGACGTACAGCCAGCCAGCTAGGAATGCAATGTGCTTGCCTTGCACGCATTTCCGAGGTGAAGTCTGCAGGGGATTGAGGCTGCTCGGCGGGCACTCGCGAGCAGGGTGTGGGGCAAGTGGGTGATGAAGGACACTGAGATCACAGAGGAGGAGTATCAAGAGTCTGGCTGGCGCGCCCTCAAGGAGCCCATCATCTTCCTCCTCACCAGCCTTGTTGCCACTCGCTAGTAAGCTCGCCTTGCCCTCCTTGAGTACCATTGGCACCTAGATCACATGTCCTCTACTCTTCTTACCCATTGGCTTTGCGCATGTTCATCTCGGCTAGCAAGTGCCTCGCACTCTAGATCGCAGCATTGTAAAACATCAAGTTTTCTCAGTCAGAAGTGATGCACCCCTTGTGACTACATCCTAGGCATTGTACACTGCCATTTGTCTCGATCAGCTAAGGCCATTGATGTTTGGTGTTGATCAGTCACTGTCATGCAGAGGCAGTTCTTTGGTTGCAAGAAAATCAGAAGAGTCCTGCCAAGGCGTCGTACAGGGTCGTCCATTGACCTGGTCCATTCTTCGTGAAACAGTCATCAAGTCCTGACTACTAGACAAGTGTGCGGTTGCTTTTACATTTGACTGTGCAGCATGGAAATTTTGCTGCCAATCTTGAAATGGCGCGTCGTACCCTTCTTCGTGGAGCGGCTGCAGGCTGTGGCCCTCGTGTACTCAGTCACGTGGTTCCTGCTCGGGTACAAGAGGAGCCTCGTGAAGCACTGGGCCGATAAGGTTCACAGCGACCGGGTGGGTGCAGAATCCTGGACCCTGATACCAAAGCCGAAGTTAATTAAGACCTGAGGCCCCACTTTCACTCTCGGGCACCTAAGAAGATCAGTGCATGCTTGTTGCTACAAAGAGCTGGCAATGTGCAGCTCCTCCTTGCTACAAGGAGTGGCTCCACAGGGGACAGCTTGACAAAGTGTCAGGCGTCGTCGAGTGTTAGCACTCCTTGAATGACTGCACGCAAGGTTGACTGAACAGCCCTAGTGGGAAATGCCATCAGGCTCGGACATCTGCAGTGGACCGCCTTGGGTCTCTTGTCATCTGCACAGTCGGGACATTCTGCGCAGCCGAGGTTTATGGCATCACACCCAAGTCGCTGCTTGCCTTGGGCGGTATCTCGGGTGTGGCCATTGGCCTGGCATCCAAGGAGGTGGTGTCCAACTTTTTCGGTGGCCTGGTCATCTACCTGGGACGCCCATTTGTAGTCGGCGATGCCATCAAGGTGTTCCATCACACTCACGTCGGTGCTTTTAAGAATTGCATTGGCTACTGAAGACGCACCTAGCAAGATTTGCTGCACGAGAATAACCTGTTCGCGTGCGTGAAATATTACAGGACAGTTTGTATGTCCGATGAGTAAGTTATAAAGATCTTGGTCCACTTACTGCACACTCCATACCTCCTCCTACACCTACCTGCACCCCCTGATTGCTTTTATATTTCCTCGAGAATTCACTCAAGCTAAGCCTTCCTATCGTTCTTCCAGGCGGGAGCAGTATCAGGAGTGGTGCAGGACATTGGCTTCTTCACCACCAAGGTCCTGGGCTTTGACAAGAACCCGGTGACCGTCCCTTCAAATCTTCACGAACCTGGTGAGCTCTTCAAAGATTCCCTAGTGCTCTTCTCAGCAGACTGCAGATGAGAGCAGAGTTGGGCGCAAGCAAACACGTTTGCTGCTCTGGCTATGGACTACTATGTATGTATGGATTGTACGCATCTGTGTGAGAGTCACTGTTTGATGGCTTATTATAAAACTCGCTTTCTCTTTACCTCAAGAACAAAAAAAAGTTCGTTATCACTCCTTGTGGATCGTGGACACTTTGTGGAGTTGCTCCTTTGCAGGTTATCACGAACTTGTCCAGAGCCAATCACCGGCTCTTTGAAGCATCTTTCCAGCTGCGGCACCAGGACATTCCTGTAGTCGACAAACTCACAAAGAGGATCTCCGAGATGCTCCAGGAGCACCCGCTCTTTGAGGTCTCTACTGGAAAGCCTCGGGCGTTCCTCAAATGCTTCAGCTCGACCAGTCTCGAGATTGCTCTGACTGGAGCAATCAGCTCCAAGGTGCAGGCTTCCCTGAAGCTGAGGCACCATTACACCACCTATCCAGGATGTCTTGGAGTCCTGATCCCAACTGAATTCCGCACTAGTTGCTGGCCTTGAATAGAAATGACAAGCTCCTCCATTGTTGCCTGTTGCTCCCATCTGAATTGAATTCGTCTGAACAGTGTACTCGGTATTAAGAGCCATGCTTATGGATCAGTGCCACCCAGTCTCTTCAATGTTTCTCATAATGACCTTCTCCTCTCCATCTTCTTAGCTGACAGCTTGGACAACTTCCTTTCATTTCCAAGACCTTAGTTACTTCAGAGATTGTGAGTCTGAACCTTTGTTTGCTACCCAAAGTCTCTTTGGTCCCCCAGTCTACTAATTATTCCCAACTTTTCTGTTGACCAGAGCAATAAGGACGTGATTGCTGAGCAGCAGGACGTTCTCGTGAAGGCTGCGCACATCATCCTCGACAGTGGAGCCTTCTTTGGCTCCAATGCGCCATTTGCCCCTGTCCTGCCGGAAGCGGCGGCAATGGCGGCCATGGTGGCAGCGTCAGCCAAAACCTCAAATTAAGAGCACCAAACAGCATGCTCCTTTGCAGCAGCCCCTCCTGCCTGACCATAAGGTCATTTGGTCCTTGCTGTCCCCACCTTGCAGAGCCTTGCTTATTTATGTGATCCTTGTGGATGTACATGCGATTGACACATCACGCTAGGTTGAGATGAGGCCGTCTAGAACCTGCAAAGGTCAGCAAGGCCTAATGAAGCCAAGCGGGTCTGCCACTACCCACCTTGTAACAATTATTCCCAGCACTATTGCCGCATAACTCATCTTGCATTACTGCACTGCGCTGCAGTGGATCTCAATGACCTTGTGCTGGTTTTGACAATTATTGCTGCATGAATTATCAACTGGAAACAAATATTGACAATGGTGAATCATCTGCAACCTCGCTGTGCGCACAGCAAAGCGCTGGTGCTAATGCAAGGCAGGCTCTCACAAGAGATTGCCTTGCAGAGTCCAATTTGCCGATTCTAAAATCTGGTCTAAGTTGCCGTCAAAGCTTGCTGATGGGCCTGACGGGGCAGCCGCCGTCAAATGCCTCTTGCAGCACATCCTCCACCTTCTGTGCTGGCAGGATCTGCAGGCACAGCATGCACGGAAAAATACTATCAGATGTCCTGCAAAGACGCCCACGTGAGCTCTCTGATCAGAGTCCCCTTCTTGGAGCAGCAAGGTGTGAAGACAAGTGAGAGCACGAGCTTCCGAGCTTACAACCCAAGCAAGCATCAGTGCAGTAGGAAGTATGAATCACGCAGCCTTTACTGGGTCCTGAACGAGCTCGCAAGTGCAGATGTACCTACCTCCATGCTGGCAAGGATGGCCCCTGGGACCTCTGCGAGATCCTTGAGGTTCTTCTCAGGGAGGATGACGCGCCTGATGCCGAACCGATGCGCAGCTAGGATCTGCGAGGCACGCCGGTCATCAACTTGAGCCAGCAGTTCTAGCAACAGTGCTAGGCTTGATACAGAGAGTGGCGGGCTATCTTGCGAAGACAGCCACACATTGGTCGACAGCATGGGCTTGAGAGCATCTCGATGAGGTCCAAATCTAGATCTATTCATCGTGTGGGCATTGAAGTCTATCTGCATCTTGATTTTCTTAGATTTGGGCATTGGATCAGCAGTGACAGCACACATCTTCATTTGCCTTCTTGCCATTAGCTTGTCTGCTGCTCCAGTCTCAACAATACACTAGCCATAGCAATCACCATATGCAGGAATGAGAACAAGGTACAGAGAGGCTGGCACTGCAAACGCATGTCTTGAATTATCACACCTTCTCCTTGACGCCACCAACTGGCAGGACCAGGCCGCGCAGCGTCATCTCGCCAGTCATGGCAGTGTCGCCGCGCGCGCGGCGCCGTGCCAGCAGTGACACCAGCGCCGTCACCAGCGTCACGCCAGCGCTGGGGCCGTCCTTGGGCACCGCGCCGGCGGGGAAGTGAATGTGGATGTCGCGGCCCTCCATGAGGTTGGCGCTTGCCGCCTCCGTGCTCTCCAGCGCTAGGTCCGCTGCACGCGCCCTCACCTATGCAGCCGCCAGAATGGATCGTCAAGCCCAACAAGCCTTCCTCCACATAGGATCATGACAACACGTTTGCCATATAGTGTCCAGAGCTATATCTATCCAGGAACTCAAGGTCTACCACCGACTTTGAGTCAGTGGTCGTCCCAAGTAGAGGTAATCCCAGACCCAGATTGCTCTCATTTGGGATCAAACATTTCAATAGTCGCCTAGACCGTCGACCCTAAAGCCTAAACCCTAAACCCCCTAAACCCTGAACCCCTAAACCCTAAACCCGACGATCCAATTCTGAATTCCTGAAACCTAAGCCAAAACCCTGACCCTAAATCCTACACCCTAAGCCAGTGATTGTCTTACCCAAGTGAGAGCAATCTGTGCGGACTCCTTGATGACCTCGCCGAGCTGCCCGGTGAGATGCAAGTCGCCCTTGCCCAGCATCGTGCTTGCCTCAACAAACTGCACCTCGCCACCCACAGCAGTCCACACCAGCCCCACTGCGACGCCCGGCGTCGCCACGCGCTCCGCAGCCTCCCGTCCATCAAACTTGGGCGGCTGAGCTCACACCACCACACGTGGTCGCCGGCAAAACATCCAGCTGACATTAGCTAAGGATCAAGCCCACGGCGAAGGAGCTGACGAGAACTACTGCAACTCGAGAGTACGTCGAGCTTGATATATCAACACAGCAAACCATTGGGTGTGTACTCTGAGCTGCAACTTCATGGAACTCTGGCTGTAAGGCGATTGTTCTAGTGAGCACTGAGCGCGTGCAGGTGAGAGATGGGAGGGGGCTATGATCCTCACCCCAAGGACTGCCTCGAGCATCGCCTCGTCTGCAACCATGGTCTGTATTTCGACCATTGCATCCGCCACTTCCTTCCCCTGCACCAGGTAGGCATGTATCAGCAACCAGCAATACTAAAGTAAAAACCATTGTAAAATGTCAGCTGGCAAAGCCGAGTTGCTAACTGCCATGAGGCTGCTTAAAAGGCCGCCATTGAAGGGCCTTGGTGACCTTCACCCACCTGCAGGCCAATGGCCCCCAGTTCCATCTCGACCTCGGCGCCTTCAACGTAGCCGCCGTCAGCCACAGCGGCTGCCGAGGTGGTCGGGGCCTGAGCTGCCACCGGCCGTGTAAGCCGTGCAGCGTGTGCCCACTGCGCGACGTGCACAGCAGCGCGCCGCGCCAGCGCCGCCAGGTGGCGCCCAAGCGACCGCACGCCCGCCTCGCGCGTGTACCGGTTGATCAACAGCAGCACGACGTGCTGCAAACAAGTTGAGTTGCCCCAAGCAACCAAGGTGAATGACAAGGCATCATTGTCTCTTTTTACATCACTTTGTCAAGCTGTTAGAACCAGCTGACATCTTGCCTTGCCCTCGCCGTACTGCGTACTGCAATGTATCAACGGATTACTCAAAAACTATCAACATCAAAAGCAGTAAAGTAGCCAGCAGGCCCTCGGCTTCGATGGCAGCGGCGGCTGCCACAGAAGCAGCCGGTAGATAGGCGTCCTGGCAAGTGACGGCAGCTCATCTTACATCGGGGATGCGAAGGTGGCGAGCCGTGATGCCGTGCTGCTCGAGAGTGCGCGGCACAAGGTGGCGGACTGCAATCCGCTGCTTCTCCTCCGGCGTATACCCCGGCAGCTCAATGACCTCCATGCGGTCGAGCAGCGGCGCCGGAATGGGCGCAGCGCGGTTCGCCGTTGCCACAAACACGACCTTGGACAGGTCGAACGGCACACTCAAGTAGCTGCCGCGGCCGCCGGTCAAGGGAAAGCACGGCGGAACTGGCTGCCAAGCAGAGGCTCCACTTGCGGCGGCAACAAGCGATGCGCAAGGGGGAGGATACTGGTCATTGAAGGTGCGGTTCTGCTCGGGGTCGAGGACCTCGAGCAGCGCGGCGGCGGGGTCGCCGCGCACGTCCGCGCCCGTCTTGTCAATCTCGTCCAAGAGCATCACAGGATTGTTGACGCCAACACGCTGCACTCAGAGCCCGGGAATCAATTGCCGCATCATCGAGTTGGGTTTTGGGTTCATAGAGCAGCCTGGAGTGCGGCAGGGCCTGCAGGATTACGAGCAGGTGAATAGAGGAGGGAAGGAAGGGTGGGAAGGGAGGGAGATAGTGGGGCCTGACCGGCGAAGGCGGGTACCGGCCAGGCTAGCGGCGGGTAAAGGAGAAAGGGTGAGGTAATAGCAATTCCAGGCTACACTGGCCTTGGGGATTAAGGGTGGAGGGCAGAGCAGCTATAGCGACGACGACAGGAGCGACGACGACAGCGGCGGCGGCAGCGGGGGAGAATTGGCTCAGGGTAGGAGACTGGACCGAGTAGAACTGCTCGGTCCTAGCCCTCCGCTCGCTTATGCCGGTCAGAAAGGATGGCATTCAGTGCATCTCGAAGATAGACATAATCGTTTACAGAAATCGTTGGATGCCTCTACAGGTCCGTTTATATACAAGGTCGTTGGCAAGAACAATTCCGGTCCTGACCAGGCCGAAGAGTTGGTTCTGCAATACTTGTGTGGATGCTGACCCAACTCTTCGGCCTGGTCAGGACCAGGAAGGCGGGGATCTGCAAACGGTTAGAGTGAATGAGGTGGAGGTGGGGTGCGTATAGGGGGCCTGTTGGAAGGGGGGGGCAGGGACAGCAGGAGGAGTGGAGACAGGGAAGGGGGGGAGGGAGAGGGAGAGCGTGAGGCAGAAGGAGAGGGGTAAGAGATGGGGAAAAGAGGAGAGGTAA
>WELB01000216.1:153823-191356 GCA_009602725.1 Spirogloea muscicola
CCCTCCCTCCCCTCCCTCCCACTCTCTCTCTCTCTCTCTCTCGCGCTCTCCTCCCCCCCGGCGGGGCTCTCCTCTCAATGCCGGCCTGCGCAGCGCGCCTCCGCCGGCGGCTGCCCCGCGCTGCGTGCCGAGAAGCGCCGCCGGCCCTTCGCCGCTCTTTCTCCGCCGCTCCTGCGCCCTCGCCGCAATTCCCGCCGCAGCTCCCGCCGCCGCCGCCGCCGCCGCCGCCGCCGCCGCCGCCGCAGCAGGGGCTCGCCCGGGGGAAGCCTGACTTCCAGTAGAATGTATTTATGACTACGTTACTCACCCCCCCATTCCCCAATCCCCACTGAGAGAGGCCCCTGTCGCAGCCCTTGCCCCCATTGGGAGTGCCACTTCTTCTTCTTCCTTCCCCACTGGGCCCCCCATCCTCCCGCCGTCCACATGAACGGCATTCCAGGTCTGCTCCTCCGACGATCAGTCCCCCCCTTTGCCCTCCACCGTCGCGCTGACTTGGACGGATAGAGACTCTTGTGCATCCCCGCAGCTCGCGGCAGAGAGGCCAAGTACGCCGGACCACCCGGAAGTGGACGAGCTCGGCCCACTGGCCATCTATGTGCACGGGGCTTTCAGGTCTCATCTCAAGCTCTCTGAGCAGGTTGGCTCTCGGAGCTCAGGCTCATGCTTGGCGCTAGAAAGCTGGACAACCTCTAGTTGGTTGCATGAGGATTGCTGTCCGAAATCTTGGCATCGATAAGCAACCTCTACGTGCTACTTGTGGTTACTGAGCGGGTCGGCTCAGCAGTAGGTGATGTACATCTGAAGATGTTCTTGACTTTGTTGGACAATCAGGCCCCCCATCGCTTGAAGCACACTTGGCTTCCTGCTTGATTGCACTTTCTTGCTGGTCCTTTTTCGTCAGCCTCGTCCAGTCTTTTGGGCTGGCCTTTCACAGCCATTGCTTCCTCTTGGAAGAAACACATTGTGCTGCTAATATTCCCGACATACACGGTTGATCAAGGGCCCGTCAGTGGCTACTCAGTAGTAGCCACGTAGTAGTAGCCACTTCTTTGCTGAGTGCTTAGTGCGTATTATTCCGGGCTTTCGCAAGAACCTTTACCACTCCTTGTCAGTTGTTGGGACTGACCTTTCACGGCCATCGCCTCCTTCTGAAAGAGCCTCCCATCCCCAGCGCTTGCTTGTCAGTGCTGCAGTGTCCCCAAGGCCTGCACTTCATACCTCCATCCCAATCCCCTAAACCCCACTTTATCGATGGAAGACCAAGTCAAATTAAGGACAGGACCCGGCCAGCCCCAGACTCGCTGAGCCCTGACCTGCCAGCCTCCGGCAGTCAAGTGCATCAGGCCCAGCGCTCTGCCTGCCACCACGATCACTCACATGCAGAGGCAGGCTGTGGATGCAAGGCGAGTGGGTGACAACCAAACCTGAGCCCCAAGAGCAAGCAAAGCTGAGGCTGCCCCACCTGCTGTCGCCTTGCACAATGTCACACAAATCACAGCCAGAGAGTGGCGACAATGTGCAGAGTCAATCCCGCCTGTGGCTCCTGGAAACCTTCAATTGATGGATGCGTCATTGGCCATCACAGACCTTGGATTACCGTATGTCCTGCAAAGCAGTACTAGCAGGGCACAGTGCCACACCTTGCTGCTGAGCAATCTGCTTGAGCCTCAATCTACAAGCATCATTGACAGGGGGGCACCTGAGTTGAGGCATAGTAAGTGGGTCAAGAGTCAGACTACTTGTACGAAGCAATGCAAGCAGACCTAGGACTCCGAGTGGCTGTCTCCTAGAGTGGTCTCGGCACCAATCTTCCAATTGTCTCACGAACAAGAGGATGGACACATTGACGTAAACCATGCACCAAGCAGGGCTCTCAGGCCTTCGGCCGCCACATTGTCTTGTTGATTGCAAGGAAGCCCTCTTTCCCTTCGTTGTATTCCAGCAGTGTGTTCCAGTGGAAGGCGGCAGCTATTGCCTTGGCCTTGATAAGGACGTCCACTGTGTCCCGGATGATGGCATAACCTCCTGGCCGCAGGATACGATCCATCTCAAGCATTATGTCGGAAATCTTACACCTGCTTGCCACAGCCCAATGCAAAGCAGAGCTCAGCAGGTACCACAGCTCCTCAAAGCTCTGCAAGCTTCTTGACTGCGAGTTGTTTAGCTAGACCACAACAAACCAAAGACTGTTCATCAACAATACGTTCTTGAATCCATCACTGCCAGCTTCCATCCTATGGTCAAGCTGGTATTCCAGGAGACAACAAGGAGATAATCCTCAAAAACAGGATTGCCAATGGCATATACGGTGGAGCTATGGTCACCTTTGGGCGTCAACAGAAAGGACGTGATCGCAGTGAAGAAGGTCATATGTTCGAGGATACGTGTTGAAGGACTCGCACCAATCATGGTACACCCCAATCAGCCCACGGTCAAAGATGATGGACAGCGTGTCGGGGCTGCTGGTGGGCACTACATTCATTACCCACATTGGCCTCTTAGAGAGTGCCACGGCAAATCTGCAAAATGCAAAGGCCTGTTACTGTCTTGAAAAGGCCACTACTTACTTATTACTCTGCACAGCAGAAGAAGGATGCGGTAGACATTGTGATACATTTCGACCAGAAGTACACAGTGGTGTACACTATCATGTCATCACAGTTGATCCATCAATCATTCTAAGCACAAAGAATGAGTTAGTCAAAACAGGCCACCATGCCACACATACCCTCCATAACCAGCTCGCATATCCATCACATTTCGGACATGCGTCCACACTATGCCCATGGCAGCCATGGAGTACGAGCGGTTGACAACTTTTGCCCAGTGCTTTTTGTCCCGTCGACAGTCCTCTCTAGCCGGCTGGCCATAAATGCCAGTGCCAATACTGGCAAGCCAAGCAGGGGGGTCCGCCAAGCGGGCCTTCCTGGGAGGTGGCCATTCAGTGCCCCGCGCACCCTCCTCCACAGGGATCCGGTGCAGGCAGGTATTCATTGGCACATACCTGAGAATACATGAGATGCTTCTAATAAGTAGAGGAATAAGCTCATCCCAAGGAGCCGAGGGCTGTAAAAAGCCAGCCCAAAATGGACAAGGTCTGAAGGGGCTGTAAAGCGCTACAACAAGTATCTATAAAGTAGCCTGACTCCCAGATTGTCTTGTCTGGATCTAGATCTACATAGCATTGAGCAGGACCCAGTACTTCCAGTATATCAAGTCTAAGCAGCTCGTCAAGAAAGCATCAGGATTCCTAGGCACGACAGTGAAGCAGGAGCGATTTCGAGGCACGAGCGCATAGCACATTGCAAACTCACCAGGCTGCATCAGGGTTGTCATCAGGATCACACAGTGGAGGCTCAGTGCCCTGTGGTCGATCATACAAGCAGGTATTGTTGACACTCTTCTTCCAAATGGCGACGCCAACAGCTTTAGTTTTCTCCAATGCGACCAAAGTCCAACACATCTTGGACGTGAGGTCCGACATTGCTATCACAAAGAAAACCATCAGATGTAGTCAGGTTTCTTGATGACCAATACAACTGCCTTGCTTGTATGCTGCGCACAAGACAAGGAGGAGGAAGCATTGACATGCTCATTTGCAGATTTGCAGCCATATGCACAAGACTGCGCTTCACATATATTAACAGAACTAGGACATGCTTGTGCAGGACAACCTCTTGCCAGCTGCCTAGTGCTTCTATTGACAATGGATATAGATAGTTCTGCCCACATAGATCTCAGAATCTAAGCACTGCCAACAATAAGAACAAACATTAAGAAGGCAGAAACTTCACTATAGCACCTTTCCAGACTTCCGCGTCTTTCTGCACCTCACCATTCCAGACATCTGTATCCGCCTGGTCACTTTTGTATACAGGTGTAGCAGACCACACAAAGTAGCCACCCGGTCGCAATATGCGGTTAAGCTCCACAAGCAGCATACCACCTGGACGAGTTGATGGCTTGAATTGACTACCAGTGCATTGAGAAATATCAAATGACTGAACCGTTGTCGAAGTCCATATCTATAGGTGCAATGATCACAGCACAACTTCGACCTGGCTTGTTGAGACCTGTCTCTAGGACGTTTTGCTAAAAACTTTACGTCACTCTCTGTGGCTTAATGCTATGCATAAGCAATGCTCATTGTGGAGTGTGGACCCACCGTCCAAGTGCCAGCCAACTCGGCACCGGGCACAATGGATGAGGTCATAGGAGTTGCTTGGAAAGGTAAGTCGCTGTGTTCCCATGACACCTAGAAGCGCCGGCACCCCCCGTTCGAGCGCAAACTGCACTTGTGCTTCGTGCTCATCCTTGGGGGCCACTGACATAGTCGTCACACCTTTCTTGAACAAGTAGGCTCCCCAGCTAGCCACTCCACAGCCTATGTCAAGCGCTTGGCAGACCTTCTCGCCCCATTGTATCTCTGGGAGAACCTGCGGAGCACCACTTGCCACATGGCTCATCCTCCCTGTAGGTTCCATTTACAAGTGACGTTGGAATAACAGACATCACAAGTGTGTGCACAGAACAACGCACTTGCCCCAAGTGTTTGCCATCTTCATACAATCTTACACTATGTACCTCTTCTATGAAGTTGATGTAGTGCATTGCCCCAAATTTGAATTGTGTGCCCCCTCCTGGGAAGACTAGCTTGTCACCTTTTTGCCTCACCCAGTTCTGATCCTTCTTGTATGTAACCAATTTGGTGTGAGGAACATTACTGTACCATATCTGCACACATTCAAACATCGTTTTGAAGCACATGTATCATGCCTACTACTGTTGGGGCTGACCAAGTCAACTTCAGTGGAGACTGAAGCATGGACAAAAACGGGGTATTCACATAAAACAGGTGGGAAGGAGTATTGCCAGTGCTGTAGCAATCACTGAAAGAAAGCAACTGCATCAAAATTCCAGTCTCCTCTTACGCAGGATGCAGCAAACACCTCTCCACGATTGCATCAGGCTACTTGCCAGCTAAGCAATCAGGAACAACTGTAAGGACTTGCCATATATATGCAGAAAGATTGCTGTTACAGGCAAGCGGTTGCTGTTACAGGCAATGCACAAGCCTACCGTATCCCGACTGGCTGGCCAGTCGACTCTGAACTTGTAGTCTTCTGGCAGGGGCACAAAGCACCGCTCAAACTCTTGAGGAGGAGGGCAATGTCGCTCCCTGTGTTGGAAGTGGTGTCTGGACCTCAAAGCTTTGATGGCCTTTGTGTTGTCTAAGCAGGGAATGTAGTCAGTTTTGCTTTCTGGGCAGATCGAATAATCGTGGCTCTCGTTCTCGTCATCCACGACTTGGACCAGACTTTCTCCTTGTCCAACCCCAGCTTGATTATTGTCTACATTTTGCCCCGTGCCTGCAAGCAAGACATTACTGTGACGTTCTTCAATATGTACAACAGTCTCAAGTGATCGTACATATCTTTTGAATGTGACTGGGCAGCTTCACATCCAGTCTATGAAGTATCGATGTGTTCGTTTTGCAAAACAAGCCACATGGTAGTGCAAAGTAATAGAAGAAGGCCGTGCCATCCTATGAGATCAATATAAGCATCTGCAGAGCTACAAGTGCTTGAGAACGGAGCATACTGGCTTACCTGCACCATCAGGCCCCTTCTCAAATGTGTTTTCCACTATAGACTCTGTTCTCTGCGATTCAAGATCAGTTGAAGGGCTCTCCTTGGCTTCGTTCTCAAGCTCTGCGTTGGCTCCAACCGCTTCCTTGGTTGCACTATCAACCTCTACCTCGCCTGCATGTCCACTTTCTTCCATATTGCTTGGAGACTCAGATTGGCCTCCTTGTTCCTCTTGCTGGCCCTTGTCCTGCACCCCATCCCCGTCATTTAGCAATCTATTAAAGTCTTTTCCTTGACTCGTAAGGTAATCTGAGGCTTCTTCTTAATACCATCTATTTCTATTGGTGCATCACCAACTTCATCTACCTTGTCCTCGCCTTGGCTGCTGTCGCCCTGGCCTGCAGGCTCAGGGGCCTCACTCAAGGCTTCACCTCCCTCTTTACCATCGCCGCCTTCGTCTACCTTGTCCTCGACTTGGCTATTGCTGCTCTCGCCAGCAGGCTCAGGAACTTCATTCGATGCTTCGCCTGCTGCTTCTCCATCGTCACCATTGTTTAGCTTGCCCTCGCCTTGGCTATTGCTGCTCTCGCCAGCAGGCTCAGGAGCCTCAACCGAGGCTTCACCTGCTGCTTCTCCATCGCCACCTTCGACTACCTTGTCCTCGCCTTGGCTATTATCACTTTGGCCAGCAGGCTCAGGGACCTCATCCACGGCTTCGCCTGCTGCTTCTCCGTCGCCACCTTCAACTACCTTGTCCTCGCCTTGGCTATCGCTGCCTTGGCCAGCAGGCTCAGGGACCTCATTCAAGGCTCCGCCTGCTGCTTCTCTGTCGCCGCCTTCCACCACCTTGTCCTCGCTTTGGCTATCGGCGCTCTGGCCAGCAGGCTCAGGGACCTCATTCAAGGCTTCGCCTGCTGCTTCTCTGTCGCCGCCTTCGACTACCTTGTCCTCGCCTTGGCCATCAACAGTCTGGCCAGCAGGCTCAGGGACCTCATTCAAGACTTCGCCTGCTGCTTCTCCATCACCACCTTCGTCTACCTTGTCCTCGCCTTGGCCATCGCTGCTCTGGCCAGCAGGCTCAGGGACCTCATTTATAGCTTCGCCTGCTGCATCTCTGTCGCCAAATTCGTCTGCCTTGTCCTCACCTTGGCTTTCGCCGTTCTGCCCAGCAGGCTCAGGGACCTCATTGGTAGCTTCCCCTGCTGCTTCTCCATCGCCACCTTCGTCTACCTTGTCCTCGCCTTGGCTATTGCTGCTCTGGCCAGCAGGCTCAGGGACCTCATCTATGGCTTCGCCTGCTGCTTCTCCACCTTGAGAAGTATCTGCGACGCTTTGGCTTTCCTGAAGAGAAGTAAAATTGCTCGTGAACACGAGTAAGCTAAGTGAAGCATTAGCAAAGCAGGTCAATGGCGACGGTTGGACAGATTAGCAGATCACAATGTCATATGCTTGACAGACCTCCAAGTCAGGGCCTGACTCCTCCTGCCGGTCTTGCTTTGGCGTTGTCACTTCCTCGCGCAATTCCTCGGCCTCCATCTTCGCCAGGGACTCAAGCGCACCCTTAACGTCGGTGTCAATGGACTCGCTGATGGTAGGAGTTGGCACTGTGCTTGCGTCATTGTTCCTTGGCGTTTGGGGCTTCGCCTTTAGAAAGGAGGACGGGTCTAGGCTGTCATCAAGCTGTGACGAGGAGGCAAAAGATCAGACTCAGACAAGCTCCAGTGGATAGCAGGTCCTCAACTTGTGCATGCCAAGCAGATCTTGTCAGCAGTTGCAGTGTGGGTGCTGTCATCAATGTCCATCTTGTACCGGAGGAACAAGGTGCTGTAGGAAGTGAAAGCACAGGCACTAACTGCGAGATGCAAGTGCAAGCAAGAGAATGAGTAGCATCACAGCAATTCCCAGGAGCTCAGCATAGAGAGGTGGCGAGAAACTTCCATCAACTCCACAGTTACACGAAAGCCAGACTATGTTAACAACAACCATAATTGTAAGAAGCCAGAGAGGAAGGACGCTTATGGACGCTGTCCAAAACTTACATACCTCAAAGATGGATTCTACCTCCACATTTTTCTCTGGCGCTGTCCTTATTGCTTGGTCCTCCGCGTACACAGCTGTCTGGTCAATCTGTATGCTGGGCAGCGGTGGTCTGAAGGCCCACACGCCAAGCACAACGAGCGCCACGCATAATGCCCCTGGAGGACGCCAAGGCCATGAAAGAGGACTCAGCTCAGCTGGCCAAATAGAACCTCGGACAAAGGCCGTCTGTTGATCTTGCAACAGTGTCACCGTCACGACGAGCCATTTCTGCTGCTCGGTGAACTAAGCTTGGACGTCTGACCAGGAGGCGGTCAGACATCGCAGAGAGCCCAGGCGTACCCGTGAAGGCGAGGCTGGACGAAGCGAAGAGCTTCCTCCCGGTGGGGCTGGTCTTGCCCGTCATGACCAAGCAGGCCGCCTGAGCCCCCTCAGCTGATCAGAGGGCTGCACACGGTGCTGATGGCCATTGTGATGGTGCTGAGGCGCAGGCCGCACCTAGTCACGATGTCCAGGCCTAGAGGTCCCGCCTATCGCTGCCGGCGGCCATAGGCATTGCCGTTGCGGCACATCCTGCAAAGCCTGGTGCGGGAGGTCCCGGCTGCCGTCGACACCCTGGCCAACCCTCCAGCAACCGCCCCGGATTCTTTCGGGACGGCTGCGGCAGTCTTGGGCTCGGACGGCCCTTTCGCAAGCGACGGTCGCGCCGCCGTCGCCAAAACCTCCGAAGCCGACGCCGTCGCCGCCGCGGCGCGCGCGCTATGGACTGCGCGGCGTCGGCAGGAGTGCCGGCGATGAGCTCGACTAGGAAAAAGAGAGAAGCTTTGAAACTGGGCAGATATGGACATAGCCCAAACGGGTAATCTTCAAAACAGGGAAACGATCTACCATATTGCAGTTGGACTTCGGAAAGTTGGCTGCACCGGGGTGCCCCAGCTGACCCTGGCTCTCCAACGGCAGATAACGGCGATGACACCGATCTGTGAGGCAAGTGGAACGTGTTCCTGTTCCGCTGCCGGTTACGGGGACACCAACTCGTCGCGGGCGTGTTAGCGACGCTTGCCCCATGTGGAAGAGCCCCTTTCTAACGTTGAAAGAGCACATCTTAACGAAGCTCTTGGTCAGCCCCCTGACCCCCCCACGGCCCACAGCCCCCTCGAGGGCGGGACCTTCGTCCAAGGTCCCCCGCCAGGCCGCCGCCGCCGCCGCCGTCCGCCGCCATGGCGGCCGCCAGCGCCCCCATCACGATGCGGGAGGCCCTCACGGCAAGCCCCCGCCGAGGCCCTCCCCGCGCGCCGCTGCATGGCAGTGCCGTCACGCAGATCCCGATCGGGCAGCTGGCCAACAGCCGCTGCTGAGGAGGTCCCATTGAGAACAGCCACCGTCCCGACGGGCCCCTCCGTCGCAAAGCGCCCGCTGCGAAGCCATGGCTGGCCACGAGGGTCGGCTATCCGTGGTGCGAGCCAGAGTCATTGGTCATTGTGGTTACTGTCCCGCTGACCAGCGCCCTGTTGAGTGGTGCTGCCAGTTGACGAGCCTCGGCATCAACAACCAGTTCATCACCTTCACGCATGTCACCATGGAGTCCGACAAGTTCATCTGCGTGCGTGAGACGGCTCCCTCCAACAGCGTCGTCATCATCGACATGGCGACGCCGATGCAGCCCCTGCGGCGGCCTATCACCGCAGACTCCGCCCTTATGAACCCTACCAGCAAGATCCTAGCCCTTAAAGGTAATACCTGCGGCACATTACTACTGTCGTGAGAGCCTGCGACAGGCTGCGCATGTTAATACACGGAACATCAGTCACAACCCCTGACCTAAAATGAGCACCTTACTCACTAAGCTCTTTTGGCTGCAGCCCAAATACAGGGCACGACACAAGACCATCTACAGATCTTTAACATCGAGTTGAAGGCAAAAATCAAGTCGTACCAAATGCCAGAGCAGGTATGTCAGGGAGGGGACGTGGTAAGATAATCTGTGTTAGTCGTTTAACTTCTGCTTTAATGCTTGTCTCAGAACTTACAAGTACGTGTAGGCTCAGCGTGAAGAGATGTATTTCAGGTCGTCTTCTGGAAATGGATATCACAAACACTCATTGGATTAGTGACTCAAACCTCCATCTATCACTGGTCTATAGAAGGTAAGCTCCCTAAATTGTTGCACATTCCTCTTCAAGCTTGTGCAGCGTACTGGCATTCCTGGCTTTCCTGTTGGCTTCATGAGAATTTTGCAGGGCGTTATGTGCAGCCCATTTATAGTCCTGTCTCGCTAAAAAGCACAATGTTGCACGAATTTCGTCAATCTGCACTGTTGTCTACTTGTCTGACTGAAGTTTGTCTTTGATACCTGAAGGTGAGGGTGATCCTGTAAAGATGTTTGATAGGACTGCAAACCTCAGTGGCAACCAAATTATCAACTACAGATGCGATCCGACTGAGAAGTGGCTAGTCCTCATAGGCATAGCACCCGGGGCTCCAGAGGTGTGTATTCTTGCCTTTGCGAGGTCGTTAAGTTCATCATAAGTTGCTCGAACGGGGAAGATACGACAGAAGATGCTGTAGTTCCTCGGTTGGGCAGCCACCTTCAGGAACAACTGTGTGCCTGAGTGTGCTTCTGGACTCAGACCAGTCCACAGTCGACCTGCCACATTTGGGTGTCAATGCTGTGGGGTTTGGGAACTACGGTTGTCTTAGTAGCGTGTTAATAGTGCATCTTCTTTGGTGTTGCCTGCAGCGACCACAACTTGTCAAGGGCAATATGCAGCTGTACTCGGTCGATCAGCAGAGAAGCCAGGCTTTGGAGGCTCATGCCGCTGCTTTTGCAACCTTCAAGGTAAGGCTGGCAGACCAGCAGTCAATAAAGGCTAGCAGACCAGCAGAGAAAGATCCTGTGCAGCCTCAGGGACTTTTGCAAGGGCAGTGGCTGACTAAGAACAACTTGTGTGATTCTTCACACTCACTCTTACCAACAGGTACCAGGGAATGATTACCAGTCGTGCGTCATCGCATTTGCCACTAAGACTATCAGCGCCGGGCAGCTTACATCAAAGCTGCACGTGATTGAGCTGGGCGCACAGCCAGGTTAGTACCACAACATTGATGACGATTTTTTTGACGTGTCGTGGTGAGATCTTGCTATACAGTGACGAGAGGCATGAGGCATGAGCAAGGGAGTTCGCTGGCAATATAATTCTTCCTGCACCTGCATGATCCACAGCAAGCATCTACTGTACTCAATCTTCAATAGCCAGGGCTTTGCAATATGTAGAAGGTGCAGTGCAAGCCTATGGCTTATCAGTATATTGGACACCCTGCTAGGCCTAGCAAAATGTCATTGAGATCCAGTGTGCTGTAATGCTGTGTGGCAGGGAAACCAGGCTTTTCTAAGAAGCAAGCAGACCTCTTCTTTCCACCTGACTTTGCTGATGATTTCCCGGTGGCAATGCAAGTGAGATTTGCTGTGTTGTAGTATGGAGTTGAGTAGTTGGCGTCTTTACCAGTATTGGCTTCATTGACCTGGTCATGCTCATGACCGAGCAAGCTATCCGTTTGCCAGCATCTCATTAGATTGCATCTGCCCTCTCCGTCAAGCCTCCTGCCGAATCAGATTGCCTCACATTCCAGTTGCATCAATCACTGTCTTCTGCAGATCTCTGGCAAATACAGCCTCATATATGTCATCACAAAGCTGGGGCTTCTGTTTGTCTATGATTTGGAGACAGCAACGGCAGTTTACCGCAATAGGATCAGTCCTGATCCTATCTTCTTGACAACAGATGCCCCAGATGTGGGCGGCTTTTATGCTGTTAATAGACGTGGGCAAGTCTTACTAGCAACGGTCAACACTTCGACTATTATCCCCTTTGTCAGCGGGCAGGTACTGCTAATACAATCATCAAAGAGCTGCACCTCAAGTCATGGCCAATAATGGTAGGATGCCTGCTTTGCTCTACGTGCTTCTGAATGCTTGGTCGGAGGCTCATGGGTCACTAGTCAGTTGCTGAAGGCAGGTCAAGCCTTTAGCCTGCTACTTGTTCGCTCTTCAGCATGGACACGGTGGTCAGTTGTCAAGGCGCTTCATCTGGAACAACTATATATAATGGTGTTATATAATGGTGTATGCTGTGCGATAATCGTGCCTGCAGCTCAACAATCTTGATCTTGCTGTCAACCTTGCAAAGCGAGGCAATCTGCCAGGTGCAGAGCAGCTGGTACACATCCGTTCAGCTCATCTGAATGCATGTCCTGCCTATCTCGGCCTGTGCTTGGTGACATTATTTTCATTGGTGTGCAACTAGGATGTGCTTTCTACGTTCTGAAGTTTCTGATATTTTTACGTTTAAGCTGAAGGGCGTGCTTCATGTGCTGTCCTTTGTGCAGCTTGTGCTCAAGGACAATGTGACATTGCTTATTGTGTGTCAGCTGAGGAGCTTCTAACAGATTGTTATGTTGTCAATTGTAGGTTGTTCAACGTTTTCAGGAGCTCTTTTCTCAGATGAAGTACAAAGAAGCTGCAGAGCTTGCAGCTGACTCTCCACAAGGAGTACTCCGTACGCTAGACACTGTTTCAAAGTTCCAGGTACATGATGTCCAATTTGCCACTTGCTATTTTGCGCCTTCAAGGATCACCCATGCATCCGAGCGAAGTATGGTGGCTTGGGTTTTTTCAGCTTTCTTCAGCTATTAACATGTAGCTGTGTGTTCTGCAGAGTGTTCCTGTCCAACCTGGCACGACTTCACCACTTCTTCAGTACTTCGGCACCCTTCTGACAAAGGGCAAGCTGAATTCGTATGAATCCCTTGAGCTCTCTAGACTGGTGGTTAATCAGAACAAGAAGAACTTACTGGAGAACTGGCTGGCTGAGGATAAGCTGGAGTGCAGCGAAGAACTCGGAGATCTTGTTAAGGTAGGACATGTTAATCCATACCAGCCTATCAAATTGGACTGTAGTATGTACACCGCAAATAGCTGCTGGAGATTACCTCCTCAATCTGATGCCTCCAACAAGCATCAGCTTCATTGGCAAACGAATGCCCTTTGCATGGTTTTGAAGTCCAAGACTCAAGTTGCTGCACGCTGCCTCTAAGAAACCTGCCTACCTGTAGGCTACAGAGATATTGCACTCACTATCCTCTGCACACTGTCTGTTTGTCTAATCTAAGAGCTGTCTAATCTAAGAGCAACCTGTTGAGGACGTTGCCTCACGATGCTTGCTAAGCATCATTGCAGACAGTGGACAATGACCTTGCACTGAAGATATACATCAAGGCCCGTGCAACCGCAAAGGTCATCGCAGCATTTGCCGAGCGTGGGGAATTTGATAAGATCCTCATCTATTCCAAGCAGGTACTCCTTCCTACAGCATCTTTGTGTCGTGGTCAGTTTCTTTGTGGCTAGCATGTTGTTGGACACTTCACCAAAAAGAATCAGATTCTTCGCAGGTTGTCATTACTGATCTCGACGGATGTGCAGGTCAATTATACTCCAGACTACTTATGGCTCCTCCAGCAGATGCTACGGAGCAACCCTCAGGTAATCTGCTACAGAGATAGTTTTGAGATGCTCAAGTCAAGGTTGTGCTTGGTCCTCCATGTTGAGAAAATCACTGGACTATCTACTGCAATGGTTGCTCATCTTCAAGTGTCACTTGTTTTGAGTGTTCACTTTGATTGCAATACCTGGAATCATTGCATTGTGCTGAAAGTGTACCTTTTGGCTAGTACTTGAATTGCCGGATGGCAAGTACGCTGGAAAGTTCTGCTCTGTCTGTGATGGATGCATTGCCCTGGTTTTATCTGCTTTGATCCCTTTATAGTGTCCTGACGAGACTTCACATTTTTGTGGTAAATCTCGGAACCAGGGCGCTGTCAACTTCGCGCTAATGATGGCTCAAATGGAGGGTGGATGCCCTGTGGACTACAACACCATCACAGACCTATTCCTCCAGGCAAGCACCTAATCAATGGCGGTGTTAGTTGCGTTTGAGTACATGCCTACTGCTTGATGAGCCTTGACGTGGTTCTTCAATTCTACTTTTTGTGAGCTATCTTCAATTCAGCCTGGCGCACTGAAGTAATAATATGTGTACTCTGGTTTGCAGCGTAATCTGATCAGGGAAGCAACGTCTTTCCTTCTGGACGTGCTCAAGCCGAATTTGCCAGAGCATGCACTTCTGCAAACGAAGGTACTGTTTACCTTCATTCTAATGTTCCCGTAGTTTCATAAGTTGCAGAAGTAGGTGCTGCAGTGAAACTCCACTAATTGTTTGCGTCACCTAGAGGTGTTTACTTCAGGCGGCTGATATAATTAAATTGCTGTGTGCCCAGGTCCTTGAGATCAACCTAGTCACTTTCCCAAATGTAGCTGACGCTATATTGGCAAACGGCATGTTCACTCACTACGATCGGCCGCGGATAGCACAGCTATGTGAGAAGGCTGGTCTCTATACCAGAGCCCTTCAGGTGCATTTTGGAGCATGCTTCAAGCCTTACGTGTTCCAAACTGAGTCTGTTGGCAAGCACAAACGTGATAGAGGTTCTGCACAATCTTGGACCTGACAGTCGTTAGGCAGCTTTTGTAGGGCCAATCTTGACAGCTAGAAGACAACCCGTCCTGCTCTAATAAGATTTCCTGATGTTTACGTTCTCGCCTTGCAGCACTACACAGAGCTGCCGGACATCAAGCGCGTGATAGTCAACACGCATGCCATTGAACCCCAGGTGTGAGCTTCCAGCTAAATTGCATATTGACATTGTAATCCAATCTCTCTTCCAAAGTGCCACATCTTGTATATGGTCAGGCGTGCTGCGACTTGCATTGTTGCTCAAGCATATTATATATTGGCTCATCTCTGCTGGCCCAGTCTGAGAATTTATATTTGACATGCTTGTGATTGCAGGCCCTTGTTGAATTTTTTGGAACCTTGTCGAAGGAGTGGGCTTTAGACTGCATGAAGGAGCTGTTGCTTGTCAACATGCGAGGCAACTTGCAGATTGTTGTGCAGGTGAATGCTCATCCGGAATGCATGCTCTTTGAGCATCCTTGCCTTTGCTTCTGAATGATAGTAGTTGGTCGCACTCTTTGTATACTCGACTTCATTTGTCTTGTTCAAGAAACTGCAATGAGAGAGAATGAAGTGTTAAGGTTTCTCATTGAGCTCAATGTACTGCAAGACAGGTAGCTAAAGAGTATGTGGAGCAGTTGGGTGTAACTGAGTGTGTGAGATTGTTTGAGGACTTTAAATCTTATGAGGGCCTCTACTTCTTCTTGGGCTCCTACCTCTCCTCAAGGTGCAGTCAGCTGTACTGCAATAGGGACGCCTCCAGGCATCGCATCCACGCTTGGGGGCTAGAAAGCGTCCACCGAAGCCTTGCCATTGGTCACCTTGGGTGGCTACTCCATGCTGTCATGCCTCCCTTCTTAACCTTTGGTAGTGCCGCATGCTGTCTTCTCATATATCTCTTGTTCATGTGTTAACAATAATCTGCAGTGAGGACCCTGAGATTCATTTCAAATACATTGAAGCAGCAGCCAAGACTGGGCAGATCAAGGAGGTTGAACGGGTCACTCGCGAGTCCAATTTCTATGACCCAGAGAGGACGAAGAACTTCCTGATGGACTCGAAGCTTCCAGATGCTCGTCCCCTCATCAATGTCTGCGATCGATTTGGCTTTGTGCCTGATCTTACCCATTATCTATACTCCAATAACATGCTGCGGTACATCGAGGGCTATGTTCAGAAGGTAAGCTTGCACTTGAGTTTGGTTGAGGAATACTCGTCTTTCATGGCACTGTTGTTTGCGTGTCTATGGGTCATAGGAAAGTATGTGACTTTCTGAGATCGATCATGCGTCTTGGACCACGAGCTGGGTCCTACAGATTGTTCCTGTGGCATTTAGTGTGCATCATTCGTTTGTAGAGCCTCAGTCTGAGTATTATAGTTCGCTGTACATTTGTTCAGGTGAACCCTAGCAACGCTCCGCTTGTGGTTGGTCAGTTACTGGATGATGAATGTCCAGAGGACTTCATCAAGAACCTCATTCTTTCAGTGCGCTCGCTCTTGCCTGTTGAGCCCTTGGTGGAGGAATGTGAGAAGCGGTAAGCTTGGCCTCTCCCACCCAGGAGCTGAGTTCATTCAGCAAACAGCTTCAAGAAGTGCTCAGCTTGAAAATTCTTTATAGCACGTGTGCAGCATTTACTACTCTATCTCGTCTTCAGACCTACCTGCTTATACTCACTTGGTACCGCGTTTTTTGCAGCAACCGCCTGAGGCTGCTGACACAGTTCCTGGAACACCTTGTGAGCGAGGGAAGCCAAGACGTGCATGTGCACAATGCTCTAGGAAAGATCATTATCGACACCAACAATAACCCAGAGCACTTCCTTAACACCAATCCCTATTATGATTCTCGAGTGGTCGGCAAGTATTGTGAGAAGCGAGACCCTACTTTGGCGGTGGTGGCATACAAACGTGGCCTTTGCGACGACGAGCTGGTGGCTGTCACCAACAAGAACTCCCTCTTCAAGCTTCAGGCTCGGTGTGTGTGCAGCAGAGCAATTCACTGCAAGTGTGCTAATATTAGCGGTGTACAAGCCGCACGCTTCTATTGGGACTGATCTCAATTAGCTCACATGCATCTCCAGGAGTCGAAGGTCAATTTACATACATCTTGTATCTCTCCTTGCAGTTATGTTGTTGAGCGAATGGAACCTGACCTCTGGGCCAAGGTTCTGGATCCTGAGAACGACTTCCGCAGGCAACTCATTGACCAGGTAAAGGCAATCCAGTCACTTTGCTGTTGACATGGGCCAAATCATCAAAATGCATGATGTGGAGCTAAGACTTGTGAGATGGTAAATTTTCACCATCGTGGACAATACAGAAATGACTGATGGCATACATTACTGGTGGGCTTGTAATTTTGTGTTGCAGGTTGTCTCAACGGCTCTGCCTGAAAGCAAGAACCCAGATCAGGTGTCAGTGACAGTAAAGGCATTCATGACGGCAGACTTGCCACATGAGCTGATTGAGCTCCTTGAGAAGATCGTTCTGCAGAATAGTGCTTTCAGCGGGAATCCCAACTTGCAGAATCTGCTCATTCTCACGGCCATTAAAGCAGACAAGTCGCGTGTCATGGATTACATCAGTCGCTTGGACAATTTCGATGGCCCTGCAGTTGGCAACATAGCAGTCGGTTTGGAGCTCTATGAGGAGGCCTTTGCCATCTTCAAGAAGTTCAATCTGAATGTGAAGGCTGTGGATGTGTTGCTTGACAATCTGGGCAGCATTGATCGTGCCGTTGAATTTGCAAACAGAGTGGACGAGGACGATGTCTGGAGCCAAGTGGGCAAAGCGCAGCTACGTCAGGGTCTGGTTGTGGAGGCCATTGAGAGCTTCATTCGGGCTCAAGATGCAACCCAGTTTGTTGACGTTATGCGAGCAGCTGAGCAGGCCGGCGTCTGGCAGGAGCTGGTCACTTACCTGCTCATGGTGCGGCAGAAGGTCAGAGAGCCACGGGTGGATGCTGGACTCCTTTACGCGTATGCACGTGTCGACCGCCTTGGGGACATTGAAGAGTTCCTTGCACAGCCCCATGTGGCAAACCTTCAGTCCGTGGGCGACAGGATGTTCGACGAGGAGCTCTATGAGGCAGCCAAGATCATATTCATCCACATCTCGAACTGGGCACGCTTGGCATCCACGCTCGTGCGACTGGGCCAGTTCCAGGCTGCTGTGGATGCAGCTCGTAAGGCCAACAGCTCGCGCACCTGGAAGGAGGTTTGCTTTGCCTGCGTGGACGCGGAGGAATTCCGGCTAGCACAACTGTGCGGGCTTAATATCATTGTCCAAGTTGATGACCTGGAGGAAGTGAGCGAGTACTACCAGAACAAGGGCTACTTTGACGAGCTCATCTCTCTTATGGAGAGTGGCCTGGGCTTGGAGCGCGCCCACATGGGCATTTTCACGGAGCTGGGCACATTGTATGCTCGCTACCGTCCTGAGAAGCTCATGGAGCATCTCAAGCTCTTCTCCACCAGGCTCAATATCCCGAAGCTCATTCGCGTCTGTGATGAGCAGCAGCACTGGCGAGAGCTGACCTATCTCTACATCATATACGACGAGTATGACAATGCTGCAACAACGATCATGTCACATTCTCCTGAAGCGTGGGACCACATGCAGGTGATGACATGCAAAAACCAGCTGCTGGTTGTGCAGATGCTCAACTGCGCCAGGCATATGCCATATTATTACTGCCCAGACTTTGCTGTGCAAATCAAGAAGACTGACTGTGCTCCATCACTGATCGTCATGTGCAGTTCAAGGATGTGGCTGTCAAGATCGCAAATGTTGAGCTCTACTACCGGGTAGTCCATTTCTATCTACAGGAGCACCCTGACCTCATCAATGACATGCTCAATGTCCTTGCACCACGGGTGGATCATACGCGTGTCGTGGACATTATGCGCAAGGTATGCAGCAGTGGACTTTTGCATGCAGCCTTCTTTGGCTGAAATTTCTTTGACTCCTCAAGCTGCAAGCTAGTGGATGTGTCTCATGTCTAGTTGTACTTGCCAAAGTGCATCTGGCAGTCTTTCTTGTATGGTATGTGACATATCAATTTACTTGATTCACACTTGATTATCTTATGTGGAATTGTTCAGAAGCACATATATGCACAACAGCTGGTAGAATAAATACCATGGTTGCAGTATGCTCTGTTGTGTAACTTTCACAATGTTATATTTTTGTGTACGCTCTGCAGGCTGGACATCTTCCTCTCGTCAAGCCCTACCTGGTCTCTGTTCAGAGCAACAATGTCGCAGCTGTGAATGAGGCCCTGAATGGTCTCTACATAGAGGAGGAGGACTATGACAGGTTGAGAGAATCTATTGACATGCACGACAACTATGACCAGATCTCCCTTTCACAACAGGTTAGCCTCTGACCTTACTCCCTACAAGTTTTAACATGCTTCATACGTGACTGGCTCATGTCAGTCCTACACGTCATCCTAAAGCACACAGCTGGCGGGTTACCTGTGCAGATTGAGAAGCATGAGCTATTGGAGTTCCGAAGAATAGCTGCCACGATATACAAGAACAGTGGGAGATGGCGACAGTCTGTCTCCCTTTCCAAAAAGGACAAGCTGTACAAAGACGCCATGGAGACTGCATCGCAATCAGGAGATCGCGAACTTGCAGAGGAGTTACTCACGTTCTTTGTGGACGAGGTCAATGTTGCTTCACACTCATATTGACCCCTGATAGCTTACTGCCACCTTGGCACTCAGTGCGGCGTTGGCATAGCACCTGATGTTGGCCCTATATCTCTCTAACCATGCTGCATGAATTGGTATTTGGCAGGGGAAGAAGGAGTGCTTTGCAGCTTGTTTGTACACCTGCTACGACCTTATCCGGGCTGATGTTGCCGTTGAGCTTGCCTGGATCCACAACATGTTCGAATATGTCATGCCATACATGCTTCAGGTGAAGGCCATTACTGAGCCTGTCCTGTATTGTAACTAATTGTAAGGCATACAGTCGGCACCTGTTGCATGGACTCAACTCTCAGTGCTGTCACCAGACTGACTGCTTGGTTGTGCTGCATGACCAGTTTCTACGTGAATACTCCAGCAAAGTGGACGAACTCGTGCGAAACAGGCTGGAGCAGCAGAAGGAGCAGAAGAACAAGGAAGCGGAGGAGAAGGAGGTCATCGCTCAGCAGGTCAGGCTCACTTACTGTCTTGATTGTGGTGAGTACTTTGTGCTCCTAAGGCACTCTGCTTTTGTTTAGCTTCTAATTTGGTCAGTGACTTTCGACCGTTTTGCAGAATCTGTACCAGCAATTGATGCCGTTGGCCTTGCCCGCTCCTCCAATGCCTGGCATGGGTATACCTGGGGGGGGTGTTGGTTACGATGCCGGCTATGGCGTGGGAGCCATGCCCGCCTACGGCATGCCCCCTATGGGGTACTGAGAGGGTCCATCAATGGGGTGCTGAGGTTGCCGGCAGTGTTGATTGAGTCATGACCGACAGGCCTGTGCAAACGGGCTGCGAGTGGTGTAGGGCGTGCCAAGGAGCCGGCCTTTTGAGTGCTTGCCGCACTGGCAAGGGGTCCAGTCGGCGTTTCGGCTGGCCGCTTGAGGCCTGACGCTTGTAGCTTATCCCCGAAGCTCGTTGGCTGCCGCGCGCAATGGACTTAGCTGCTCTGACGGAAGAATGCGCAACGAGAATGTGGCAAGCAGCGGCCTTGACCATGTTTTTGGAATGGGGAAGGGGTTGGGGACACTGCCTGGCCCGCCTGCGAGCTGGCGGGGACGCACCTCCGCTGAACTCCTCCAGGGGGCTCACCCCTCCCCCTCCGAGCAGAAAGCTTTTCCACAAGGGGGTGATGGCTGTGGAAATGGGATGAAAATGGAAGAGGGGGCGATGGCTGTGAAAATGTAATAAGTGTGGAATTAAGCAGCTTTCCAACAAGAGAAGGAAAAGCAAGAAGAGAAGGGGCAAAGGCTGTGAAAAGTTAGAAGTAGACCTCATTGAAAGGGGTGAGGGCTGTGAAAAGCCAGCCTGATAGACAACAAAGGGGCTGGATAGCCTTAAACAGCTCTTCTATGCAAATGGCATCGGCGAACAGGTGCGCAGTAACCCGTAGCCCAGCGACCGCGCACCACCAAAGTAGCAGCCTCTTGGGGCCACGCTCAAGAGGAGGGGTTCATGCTAATGATGCCAGCCATCCGCTACTATGTGCGGAATGATTTCTTTGTCCGTCGACCGGCACATGAAGGCTGCTCTCATTGTTTACAGCCCAAGTCAACTTGTGCTATGAGCCACATCATCGCAGCAGTCATTGCAGCAGTGACTGTCCAACTTAAATTCTTTACTTGCCGAGTGGAGTAGAGATGCAAGACCGTGTTGGGCAGGAGTGCGCAAATTGAATTGGCAGGTATCGTGATTGCAAGTCAGTGTTGAAATGCTAGTGAGTAGATACAACAACTGTTTCTTTAGAATAGCTGGGACGCTTAGTAGGACTAGTGATCTAAGGTCAGTCAATTAGGACTGATGCACGCTTGTTGGCACTCGGAGTCTCATATATGGAGAGCATATGGAGTACAGATGCAAGACCATATCAGGAAAAAATGTTTCAAACAATGATTGGCAGTTGGAAGTGACATTCATTCCTTCTGACTAGCTGGCTGCTTAGAAAGACTACTTAGCTTCGTCCAGTCAATCAGCACAAACGCACACGCAGAGTTTGTAGCAGAAGCTGCTGCTGATGACCTGACCCAACTATGGCCTTCATATTGTTCATGACCTGAACACACACTACGCAGTTGCTGGAGTCACCACAGCGCTGCCGTCCTTGCTTTGTGGCCAATGGCGTATTCGTTGCCAGGTGGGCTGCTCCAGACTTCTCCAAATAAACTGCGACTGAGGGCATTGTGCATGCTTGCTATTAATGTACCGCAAACTTCAGCCGCCACGACTACATGACCGGTAAGCGCACATTCTGGATCTCTGAGAGCCGGCATGTGAAGAGCTCGCAGTTGCCAAAGTCGCGGCCAGTGAGCTGATGGAGCACGCCCCAATGCGACACGACCTGTGGCGTGGCAATGCCCGTTCATCAGATTAGAGAGCCTGCTTTATGCAGATTTGTCAGTACTTTCTGTACATCTGAGGGCAACGACTTTGGCAGCTACAGAGAACAGTGAGAAAGGGGTGAACTTTACAGCGATCGTGTGCTCAGGACGGGCCGCGAGCCACTTTCGGAAACGAGACACGCGCTCGTCGAAAACATCCGGCGGCTCCACAACGACAGCCAGGGGGTCCTGCCGTCCGTCTGAGTGCCACCAGATTGCTGCTCCCGCCAGCCCAATGAAGACAGAAAGAGAGCTCACGTAGTCTACCTTAGCCTTGAATCTTAAGGTCAGCCTTCAATCCTAGCAATCATTTTGCAAGAGTTCATGAAGTTCAGGCTGATATCGTACTAGGAAGGTGGTCAAAGTAGAGGTGCGGATATTCGTCCGCAACGACCTCCGGACTGCGTCCCACATCCGATGCCATGTATAGCCGCTCCCGTGCCGCCGCCTCCACAACCTGGCACAAGTCCCGCAGCCCAATTGCCTGCTGCTCCTCATTCCTAGTCCATTACTGCAGAGATGCCGGCGGCAAACTTGTGCATCATAGGGATTGCAGGAAGTTGTAGCTATTGTGAAATAGCTGTGTGAGAGGCCGAGGCAACAGAGGAGCACAGACCTTGGGGGCCTTGGCTGCCGGGAACACGAGCTCCATGGTCTGCAGCGCCCGCGTCAGCGGCGAGGTGACAATGAGCTCTGGGGCAGGCGCCCGCTGTGCTGCCAGCGCTGCCAGAGCCCGGGCCTGCACCATGCAGCCGCCACAAAGCCCTCCTGGAGGAGGAGCCTGCCGCAGTTATCCTCCCGCAAACGCTGCCGTCCAAGCTTGCTCTGGAGATACAGATATCACTTAAACTCTTGACTCTCTGAAAGGAACTTAACTATTTGACAGTTGTAACTTCAGATATGTGGAGCAGCGAACAACTGCGCGACTTACGACCAGCAAACGAACTTTGTATATCCAAATTCCTGGCACCGGCTTGAAGAGCGGGGGTTGAAAGACGGACCTGCCGCTGGCCCTCGGCAGTGAGGCGCGTGTCATATAGTAGTGGATCCTTGAAGCCTGTGTCAGAACAGCATCAGCGGCCTCTTAAGGGTCGTAACCAACATAATGGGCAGGCAGCATGATGCTGTTGGTACAAGCTAACAAAGTAAGTAATCAGAGATCACGTGACTAATTGCAGATCCCACGCTGTGATAGCCGCAGGGCAGCCTTCAGCGAGAGGCTTGCTGCGTTTAGGTGTAGGTTTAGGTTTAGGTTTTGGTTTAGGGTTTGCTGCGGCCAGGCTTACCTGCAGGAGCTCGGGCAAGGTACACGTTCATCTCCGTCTGGCCATGCCGGATCTGCCACACCAATCAGACAGACCGCAGCAGGAGCTGAGTGTGCAGCAGCCATGGCGCCTGTACACCTGTCATTGTGCTTGCCTATGTACTTAGCCGCTCAGGCCCCTCCATCACTCTATGAACACTACATTCCGTAGCGCCTGCGGCAGCTTCAGCGAGTGCTTAGTGGCGGTTAGCGCTGCAGAGCGGTGGGACCGTACCAAGTGGAGGACTTTGTCGGCGGCACCGCCGGCGGCGCCGGCCCGCAGCGGCGCCGCCACTGCCGCGTCCGTGGCCAGCTCCACCCCACTGGCAGCCCGAGCAGCCGGTGCCGGCGCCGCCGCCGCCGCCGCAACAGCCAACATGGAGACCTCTTGAAAGACCCAAGTAACGATCTCAGTCTCTGAGACGAAACAGATCTCCTCCTCCTTGTGGGCCTTGCCAACAGCAGCTCGATCCGCAGCCGCAGGCGCTCCGTATGCTGCAGGGCCTGCGCTGCGGGGCGAGATAGAGCTTCTCGACGTGGTCCTGCAAAGGATCACAAGTGTAGTTGGTCGTCGGCGCTCTTGCCCATGCGTTATATTGGAAGAGATGCTTATTTCCGGCCATGTCAGACGTTGTCTTTGTTGGGCTGTCCTCACAGCCAATGCTTTTCGTTCAAATATTTCTTTCGCTCTTGTAACCCCTGTGGGAGCAGCGTTGCCTTCGGGCTGGCCTCTCCCAGCCACCATTCAATTTGGCCGCACTTTCTTCTCCTGTGGAAGCAGCACCTACAAAGGGGACGTGTGTTGAGTGTTGGAGGACCTGAGTGGACGAGTACAGAGACAATCACATCTACAGATGTACATCACCTGCTGCTAAGCTGATCCGCTCAGCTAATATGGGTGAGAAAGTAGAGGTTGCTGATTGATGTCCAAACGTCAGACAGCAAGCTATAAGCCCTTCTGCTACGAACTTGTAGCTTGCTGAAGCAAAGCCTAGGCCTGAGCTAGGCCGCTGCAACAACAAACTGATACCCAACCGCGCAAGAACGACGGTTTTCTTAGCCCACCTTGGCCAGAAGCACATCCGCACATCGAGCACACTCTAATGGTAGTCCGGAGTAGGGTATGGGAACGAGGACCTGTGCCAAAAAGATGTCACTGATGCTAAAGATTGTGCGCATGCCTTCGACCTGCTCCTTGTCAGTGTGCTTCTCTAGGAAATTGACTGTTATGCACTGTATATGCTCCCGAGAAGTCTGCTGAATGAAGACTTTCTCAAGCAGCTATTGCCACAGTGCACATGCAGTGCAGCTGCCGTTGCAGCTCTTGCACCTGCATATGGCTCCAGCTTGCCCTTTACTGACACGCCAAGTAGCGCAAGAAGGTCAGGAACCAGGCAAGGACCCTCGTCCATGAGTTGTTGTTAGCACTGTTTGTGATGCGCTACAAGCACTTGCTGCACTCTCATGAGGACAGTATGCTGAGACAAGTGCGATGGTGTGTCGAAGAGCAAATGCTCTCGCCAACTTCATTGCCAGAGAGGCTGCTATAGATAACCACCACATGACCGCCATTGAGTTGAACTTCGAGATTCAAATCACATAGCGGTCATGGACCACAGCACAGGATGCTGACAATGCATGCTCCCAGAATGCATGCTCCCAAGTAGCGGTGCCCGTTGGGACTGTTGGCTAGAATGTACGCTGCTGAAAGCCTCAACATTTTCCTGTGCATTCCATTTTATCGGCTTGACCAATTATACAGGATATCCTGGGGCGTACTTATGTGGCCTGACTCTACTGGGCTACTTGCTGACACTTCTTACGTCGACACACCGGACACACCGACACATTGACAGCAACATAGCGAATTGGTGCACCCAACGGGGCCTCCTTTGTGCAAGCATTGGCATTGACGACCACCATAGAGGGTGGGGGGTAAGGGGGCATGGCAATGGAGGGAAGGAGACTACTTCGCACTCACACCACATCTCTGCTGCATTGAGGGCCAGGCAGCATTGGCAATTGAATTTGCAAGCAGCGGAGCAGCGGGCAGCAAGCGAGCCGCACACTGCTCAGCAGGACGCAGCAAGGAGCTCACGGAGCGCGGCATCGATGCAAGCGGTATCCTCATCATTGTATCCTCGACCTGCTGACCCGCCACCAAGTCAGTGCATGAAGTCAATGAGAATCGGCTGCGGGAGCGGGGAGGGCCAGCCACGCAGCCGGAAGAAGAGAGCAGGAACTTGCCAGCCATGTGACCCCAAACGCCGGGGATGACGCGTAGCTCTGCATGCGGAATAAGTGCCGCCTCATACGCCGAGTCCTCAGCCGGAAAGTACAGGTCGCGCTCGGCCGGCATCACGATCACCCGCGCCTACAATCCACCTCACCAATGTTACCCTCTGAGGAGATTGTGCAAGGGAGGTGGGGGACGTAGGAGAGAGGCGGTGGCAATCATGAAGAGGACGAACTGAGAAGGGGGAATGAAAGCTTAAGCTGGAGGTGGTGGGGACGATCAAGGAGGTGGGGGTAGATGTGGGGAGAGAGAGGGGGAGAGAGGAAGAGGAGGAGAGAGGGCAGGAGACGGGCGGCGGGGAGCTCCTGGGGGACGCCTTCGAGGTCGAGGCCACGGCGCAGTACGTGGTCTCGCGGGGCTTCGCCCGCGTCGGCCTCCAGGTGGGCGCGCGCCTTGCCGGCGGCCCTCGGCGGCGGCTGGCTGGCCAAGTCGGATCGCTACACCACATGCCGTCCAGAGGTGCATGCAGTTTAGGGTTTAGGGTCTAAGGGTGGGGTTTAGGGTGTCCACTGCCGCCACGGCTTTGGCCTGGCGCCCAAGAGGCACAGGCTGCGTCTCTGGCGCCACGGCTTGGCTCAGAAACCACGCCCCCACTTAGCTACCCCTCCTGAATCTCAGTAATTAGTGAAAGGACGGAGAAGACGGTGGTCTGAAGCCGCGATTGCTCGCTGCCTGCAGTTCCCGGACGAGCTCCTGGAGCTCAGCGCGGGCGTGGCCGCAGCCCTCTCGGCAGCCTGCCAGAGGCGCTCGCCGGAGGCCCACGAGGTGCAGCTCTTCGTCATGGCCGACACGAGCTACGGGAGCTGTTGCGTGGACGAGATCGCGGCGGCACACGTTGACGCCCAGTGCGTCGTGCACTATGGGCACGCCTGCCTCACAGCGTGAGTGCCGCGCCCCAGCCCAGTGGCCGTGCCTGTGGTTCCTGCAGGAGGCCCTGTACTTGTGTGCACTTTGTGCTGGGCGCTCGTCGAGTGTCGCACTCGAGACTCGGCCTCACCTGGTCGTTCGTTCAGCCGTAGTGAGCAGTGATCAGGCCTCCTTTGGCTGGCTACCCCTTTACTTCCTCTTCACCGTGAAGGCTCAACGGCAAATGTAGGCACAGGACCTGAGATCGCCACGACCCATCTCTTTCATTGACAGCTGCGAGCAGCCTGCTTGTGTTACTGAGCCTCTGGCTGACAGCCATGTCAGATGTGCGTGGCTCAAAATCAATACAGGGCTACAGAAAGAGCTGCTACCGGTATGAACAGTGGGTGGGAGTCCTAGAGTGTGTCATCATTGGCAGCCCATACTGGGTAGCTCAGCTGCCACTCAGGAGCTCACTGTCAGTCTTCATGGAGTCAGATAGGGTGAGAGAGGAAGCTTGCAGCGGCCACCGACATCCTGCACTCTCGAAATCGTCAGCACGACTTGCTCATCTGCCGCACGCAACTTTCCTCTCACTGCCACGTCCATGCGACATGACTTTGTCACAGCTTGCCGTGCTAAGATCAGTCTCATCCACACACATGGGCACTCCGTTGGCTGGCGCAGGANAGAGAGAGAGAGAGAGAGAGAGAGAGAGAGAGAGAGAGAGAGAGAGAGAGAGAGAGAGAGAGAGAGAGAGAGAGAGAGAGAGAGAGAGAGAGAGAGAGAGAGAGAGAGAGAGAGAGAGAGAGAGAGAGAGAGAGAGAGAGAGAGAGAGAGAGAGAGAGAGAGAGAGAGAGAGAGAGAGAGAGAGAGAGAGAGAGAGAGAGAGAGAGAGAGAGAGAGAGAGAGAGAGAGAGAGAGAGAGAGAGAGAGAGAGAGAGAGAGAGAGAGAGAGAGAGAGAGAGAGAGAGAGAGAGAGAGAGAGAGAGAGAGAGAGAGAGAGAGAGAGAGAGAGAGAGAGAGAGAGAGAGAGAGAGAGAGAGAGAGAGAGAGAGAGAGAGAGAGGAGAGGGAGAGCCACACCGATGAGCCAGTCGTTCTCCCAGTGCGTGCCGGCGTAGCAGGTGGGGTAGAGCACGGCGTTGGCCCTGGCGGCGTCCAGGCGGCCCCAGGTGCGGAAGGCCAGCCAGGCGCCCGGCAGCACGCGCCCGCACTCGAGCGCCAGGTCGCCCACCTCGAAGCGCTCGCAGGCGCGCCGCTCCGCTGCGCAGCCACCGCCGCCGGGCTGAGCCCGAGGTTTGAGCCCTGGCGCCCTGAATGTGAACCCTAATTCGCCCTATTAGGGTTTCTTCTCACCCAGCGTCATGGCGCGGGGGTCCATGGCCGCCGCCGCCGGCGCTGCTGCCGGCGGGCCCACGTGGGCGCCCCCGTGGCCCCGGGCTCCAACTTCACCTGGCCAGGAAGAATGCGGCTGCTGATAATTATAAGAGCGGCTGTAATGGAAAAGAGAAAGCGGCTGCTGATATGAAAGAATCGGCTGTGAAATGCCAGCCAGATGCATACAGGTGTTCATGACGGAGCCAAAGGCTAGGCAGACAGGGCGCCCTCAATACCCCCGTGTCAGCAGTAGGAAGTCAGATAGGAAAAGGAAGAGAGAAAGCGCAGCCACATTGACTGGTGGCTGGGAGAGGACAGCCCAAAGGAATGCACAAGGTCTGAAGGAGCCGGAGTGCTGAAGGACTAAGACATCAGCAAGGGGACGCTCAGTAACCTCAGCGGTCCATGGCCCACGCTCTGCACCTGCGAGCTGGCCGTGCTCTCGCTGCGGGCTCTGGCTTTCGTCAGGCCTCCGGCTTTCGTGGCGGCGCTCCAGCTCCCCAAGTTAGCTTGTCAGATTTGTTTGTGCTCACCCGTGGGTACTAATGTCATCTTAGGTACCTTAGATTAGGTCTCCGTATTATGTAGCATTGTTTAGTCTGCACTCGACTCTGCCTGAACAATGTATTGGCTTGAATTGGCCTCCCTTTCAATTCATGCGCCCCGCGCGCCTTCTCTCTCTCTCTCTTTCGTCAGGGTGATAGCTTCCCGGCAGCTAGTCTGTCGGATCTGAGGCTCCTCACTCGTACTTATTGAGTGATCCATCCTCCCCCTGTTTTACCATTGCATCCTCAGGCCCCTTTGTAGCTGCTCACCGCTCTTAGGCCCCTCTGAACCTTTGTGAATTCTTTTTGGGCTGGCTTTTCGCAGCCCTTGCCCCCATTGGGAGTGCCACTTCTTCTCTAGTCAAAAAGCTGCAAGTCGGAGTAAAGAAAGTGCCCGCCCTATGAGGATAGGGGCTGGAAAAGCCAGCCCAAAAGAATGGGCAAAGTACGAGAAGGGGGCCAGGGGAAGAAAGGAAGAAAGCGCGGCCAGATTGACTGGTGGCTGGGAAAGGCCAGCCCAGGGGAAACGCTAAGATAGACAAGCACAATAAGAAACAAAGCAGCTACGAGTCACTCAGTAACCCCTGCTAAGGTGCCGCAAATCAGAGATGCTAGGCTCCTGGAAGTGGGTCCCCTGGCCAGAGCCAGAGGCAGCGCGAAGAAAGTGCTCGCCCATTGAGAATAGGGGCTGGAAAAGCCAGCCCAAAAAAGAATGAACAGAGTACGAGAAGGGGGCCAGGGGAAGCGCTAAGAAAAACAAGCACACAGAGAAACAAAGCAGCTACGAATCACTCAGTAACCTCTGCTGAGCAGCCGCAGGTCGGAGATGCTAGGCTCGTGGAAGTGGGTCCCCTGGCCAGAGCCAGAGGCAGCAGCGAGGGCTCTGCCGGCACGAAGGTGCAGCGTCGGGGCCATAGACCTCTGCAGCGAGACGGCCAGGCGCATACGATGCACTTGCGCCAGCGATTCGGCTGCAGGGAAGTCCACCGGCTCCCCATGGAAGCGACGGGCGATGGTGTGGCGGGCGAGCTGGGCGAGCAGCTCGAGCCACCGAGCGCCCAGCGCCCCATGGGTGTCAATTGCCAACGGAAAGAACTCTTCTTCCCGCGGATGATCTGCGTACTTGAGCTCTTTAGCCCGAGCGGCGCAGGCGACCGCATAGCCAGCCTTGGTGGCACATTGGGCTGGGTGTGAGCGGTCGTATGCATCGGTGGTCACCACGTCCAGGAGAAGACGTGGCCCGCCGGCCTGTGGGGTGGCCACCAGGACTACACGCCGGGCGTGGAGACCGTCGGCCCTTTCCTGGATCGGCATGATGCCGGAGTGCTCCGCTGCCACGGAGAAGCCAGCCTCCAACAGGATGCCATGCATCGCATCGCGGAGGCAGTCGTGGGCCGCTGTCCGCTCGCCGACGTGGGCGCAGCGCAGAACATGAGCGGCCAGCTCCCCAGACTCGGCCCCTCGCTCGCCGCATACACACTGACGCACGCCCTGGAGATATGGAGGCGGCAGCCCCAGGAGCCAGTGGGCGGCAATGCGAAATCCCTCATCGGGTAGAGCGAGGGCGTCATTGATGGGGAGGGCCTGAAGCCACGCCGCTGCCCCCGGGGAGCAGGCCGATTGAAGTCTCGCGCGCCCTCGCAAGTCGGCCTCGGGGAGCTGCAGCACGGCGGTGGTGTAGGCGGCCTTGTCGACCACAGCCGCGAAGCACGCTTGACTGCGCAGGTCACCGGTGTGCGCGAGGTGCGCAAAGGAGACCGCCTGGCGTGCCAGGTCCGGGTGCGCCGCGAGCAGCTCCTGGTGGGCGGAGCGAAGCAACACCTGGAACGGCAGCGGGCCATGTCGACCTCCACCACCGCCTGCTCCAGTGCACGCCGGCCGTGGACCATGAAGCGCTGGGCCACGGAGGCGGCAGTCTGCGCCCAGCTGCCGAGGTATGCAGCCCGGCAAGAACGGGCGAGCGGGCGCAGGCCGAGACCACCGTGGCTGAGGGGTAGCGCCGCCTGGTGGATAGGGGCTGGCGACTGGAGGAAGCCCTGGTGACGGACCAGGGCCGCCAAGCTCGCCACCATGCCTGCATCAAAATCCCGTACGCCGCCAACGCCCCTGGGGACAGCGGAGTGGCCCGCGTCAAGTACTGGGGCCGCTGCCCAATGGCCTTGGTCAACATAGCCAACGACAGCTGCATGTCGTCCAGCTCGGGAAGCCGGGCCGCAGGCTGAAGGCAGCGAGGACTCTGCCTTGTCCATTCCTTTGGGCTGGCCTTTCCCAGCCCAGCCCAGCCCAGCGGCTGCTTAGCAGAGGTTACTGAGTGATTCTCCTGTAGCATCTTTGGCTTTTGTCCATTCTTTTTTGGCTGGCTTGTGCCAGCCCCTCTCTTCTAAGGGCGAGCTTTTCCTTTCCCAGCCCCTCGCCCCTCTGGGAAAACGTGTGTTTCCCAGCCACCAGTCAATCTGGCCGCGATTTCTTCTGCCGGCACGAAAGGTGCAGCGCGCGGGCCATAGACCTCTGCATGCCCATTGAGGATAGGGGCTGGAAAAGCCAGCCTAAACGAATGAACAGTGACTGCAGAGTCTGCAGCGAGACGGCGCATACGGTACACTTGCGCCAGCGACCCGGCTGCACGAAAGTCTACCGGCTCCCCATGAAGGACGTGTGTAATAAGAGCTGGGGAGGCCATGTGTGGCCAAGCACAAAGGCAAGCACATTGACAAATGTACGTTATCTGCTGACCCGCTCAGTAACCACGAGTCAGCACATAGAGGTCGCTAACTGATGCTCGAATACCGGACGGCAATAGACAAGCTCTTGAACTACCAGCCAAGGCTCGACCAGCTTTCTGATGCAACGCATGAGCCTGAGCTCGCTGCAGACAAGCTGACACTCGACGTCGCAAAATTGACAGATAGGCTGCCGGCATGCCCATGTGGGCTGGAACCATATCCTCGCGTCGTGCATATACCAGACTCGCTATGTTCTCAAGTAGGGTATGGAAGCGAGGACCCAAGCAGCCGAAAGTGTCGATTGCGGCCGGGAGAAGGTGGTCGCTGCGGGGGTAGTCAGAGTAGTGTCGGAGCTTTCTCTGCTCAGCACCTCCCACTGCGTGGCCAGCAATGTGTGTGAAAGCGGAACTCTTGTATGCCTCGGTCACCACCACATCCACCAAGGCTCGTGGGCCTCCGCCAGGTTGTACACCCACAATGTCCAGGGTGCGATGGTGATGGCGACCCTGGGAATCCGTGGTGATGGGCACTACATTGATTACTTCCACAATGGCGCGGTAGCCGGCGTCGCGCATCAAGCCCGCCAGGGCGTCTTGTAGGAGATTGTGGACATACAGAGGGTGCCAGGCGAGGCGAGGTCCCACCAACAGTAAAATGAAGAGAAAAGAAGATATGAATGGGGCTAAGGAGAAAGACGAAATTAATTGCACGTAACCGGGGCCTTAACCCCCGGCGCTGCATTTTTAAGCCCTAACCCAGCACCTCGTATCTTGACCCGAGCCTAGACCTGAAGTGCTAAGCAGATCTTAATCCCTCCAAATCCAAAACCCTAACTCTCACCCCACAAACGCAGTAGCTTGTATGTTGACCCTGAGCCTGGACCCAGACTACTTTAGCGTATTTCAATCCATCCAAAGCCACCCAGAACCCTAAACCCTACACCAGAAAGGCAGCAGCATGCGCTTGTCGAGCCTCCGCGGCCGCCGTTTCGCCCAGTTCCTGCAAAGCGGCGGCGATGCCAGCGGCGTGGTCGGGGCGGCGTTTGCGGCGTGGGGCAACGGCGACCACGGGCGGCTGGGCCTGGGTGCGCCGCCGCGCTCCGGGGCACTGCCCGTTGCGCTCGGTAGCGCCGCCCTGGCCGGCTGCGGCGGCGCCCGCCAGGTCGCCTGCGGTGGCGCCCACACCCTCTTCCTCACCGGTCTGGGCCCACCGTCCACCTCCCTCCCTCATCCCCTTGCTCCCAGCTAGCGACCTCTACGTGCTGACTCGTGGGTGTTGAGCGGGTCAGCTTAGCAGCAGGTGGTGTACACCTGACAACGTGCTTGCCGTTGTACTTGGCCACTCAGGCCCTCCATCACTCATACACACTCCATTCTTTCACACAAAGTGCACCACTGTTTGCTTGATTGGAGCGCAGAGTTGCCAAATGCTTTCAGAATCTGATAATATAATGCCAAGTACTCTAGTTGCGCCAGCTTTATTGGCAACTCCTGACTTGGGCAGCTGCCGGCTGCGGCGCAGACTCTGGCGCTGTCTTCGCTGCGGGTCTCAACGATCGCGGCCAGCTCGGGCTAGCCGTCGCCGTCGAGCGTAGCCTGGTGCGACCCCTCGACGCCCTCACGCTCGTGCACCTCCTTCCTCTTGTTCCCTGCCCTGTTTGGCTCTCTCTCCCTCCAACTCCTAGCGCTGCCTACATTCTCCTCCCTCCCCCCTGTACGCTCTTTCCTCTGTCCTCTGTCCTCTGCCTCACCTCTGTCCTCTGTCTCCTCCCTCCCTCTGCAATTCCTGCCTTTCTCCCTCTCTTCGTTCTGCAGTGATTGACAGGCTCCTTGCTCCTCCCTCTTACCTCCGTCCTGCCTCCCTAGCTCCAACAACTGCAGCCGCAGTGGCCTGCAGGAGCCCCAGCATGTCGCCGGCCTGCCCGCGCCTGCCCGCAGCGTTGCCGCTGGCCACCACTTCAGCTCCTGCATTACAGGTGTGACGCTCCAGCCAATCCTCCTCCTTTACAGAGACTCCTATTGAAAGCCACCAGTAAAACATGCCCTAAATCATAATCCTAAACCCTTACCTTAAACCCGTAACCCTAAACCCTATGCCCTAAGAATTTCAAGCCCTAAAACCTAGAAGGCTAGACTCTGATGAACATTCCTCTGCGCCACTGCAGAGGACGGCGACCTCTGGGTGTGGGGCGACAACCGGCAAGACCAGCTCGGCCTTGGAACCAGTGCGCATCAGTCTCAGTCCCTGCTTGGCCCCATGCTTCTGTGGCCCTCGCCTGACCCAGCACTTATGCGAGCTTACACCTCATGGTGTGGCAGGCTCTGGCCGCTTGGCGCATGTGCCACAGCGCTTGGAGGCGCTGGCGGGCGCGGATGTTGTCGGCGTGGCCTGCGGCGCCAGCCATGCGCTTGCTGTCCTTGGTCTGGCCACCAACGTGCTCATGCTTCCTCCCTCTGTATTCTCTCCAATCAACCTCCCTGCTGAACTACTCCCAGCTTTACTCTATCAATAATCATTGTTAGGCCCTCAACCTCCTGACAGATTTGAGTAAACCATTAAATCTACCGTGCTTAAGATCTTAGTTCCTTCATACTTGTGCCCCCTAAGCCTAAGATTCTCATGCACAGCGAGTGCTGTGCTAGGATTCTGAGGCCAGAGGTGCGCAGACAGGGAAACACTGAAGTTCATGCACAATGCACACGATGGTAGTTGGCTGATGATTGAATTGCAGCCTTGATGTGGTGGCGTTGGTTGGTGTGCTTGTGCAGGCAGCGGCGAGGTATATGCGTGGGGCGCCGGGGCGAGCGGCCAGCTCGGCCTTGGCACACAACCGCTCTTCCAGCGCCTGGCTGGCACTACCAGGTCCATCATCTTGCTTGCCATCCATCTGTCGTGATGCTGATTGCTGTGCTCTGCACCATATGAGTGCTTGTTTAGCTTCATCTGCTATATGGAGCCCCTCTGATGCCGCGCCTCTCGCCTGTGTCTGTGGCGCTGCATCTGGCAGTGAGCGGCTGCCACGCCTGCTGCGCACCCTCCAGGGCGTGAAGGTAGGTCCTTCCCTTCTTTACGCATTTTGATGTATGTGCGCACCAGCAGCATGTACCCTCTCCATGGCCCCCCTCTCTCTCCCCCTCTCAAGCCCCCACCTTCTTCCTGCCTCCACCTCTACAACATCAGCAGGGCCGTCTCCGTCTCTGTCAATGCAGTGCAACTCTGGCACCTAGTGCACTTGCACTTTAGAAAGGGAGGGAGAGGCCGACTAGGGCCTTGGGTGGCCTTGCAGGTCACCAGCGTCGCGGCGGGGCACATGCATTCAGCGTGCACTTCTGGTGCGAGGCCCCAAGTCCCGGTCAGCGCTCGACATATGCTGCCTTGTCGTGGCGCAGACCATTCACCGTCCCTTTTACCTTCTCGCGCATTGCCACTGTACCTCCGTTTGCCGCTTCATGCCCTCCTTTCTCTCCTGTCCTTCTTACATCCTCTTTGTCCACCCTGTGTCTGGCTCTCATGGAGCTGCCGCGGCATCGCAGATGCCGGGGAGCTCTTCACATTCGGCGGCAACCGCTTTGGTCAGCTTGTGCGTTGAATGACCTTCCTTTTCACCCTCTGCTTGGCATATCCCTTGAGACAGGCGGGGAAATGGAGTTGAGAGAGGGAGGGAGTGTTGCTCATAAGTTGCTACTCCGCCAGACGCCTAGGTCTCCTTAATACCAAGGTTCTCTAGAACCCATTTGTCAAGTCTGCAATGAAATAAGTTAACAAAGGATCAAGGTTATGCAAATAGACAAAGATAAGTATACATCTGATCTCCAGGTGCATGCTTGCAGGGCATAGGGACCGAGCGCGACGTGCCGCAACCTGTGCTCATTGACGGCCTGCGAGGTGTCGAGGGCGTCGCTTGCGGTGGCTACCACACCGCTGCGCTTGCAGGTCTGGCCAGCACTGCCTCTTTCTCTGCTGTACCGCTTGGAAGATGAATTTTACTCAGTATAAGAAGAGGATAACATTTAGTATGTCTGACGAGCAAGTCTTCTGCTACCGTCATGCTGCAGGCTGCGGTGACCTTTCTGTATGGGGTGGCAACGAGGGTGGCTGCCTTGGGCTTGGGTTTGCCTCCCATTGCTGCGTCCTCCTTACTTACTTCCCTCTGCCCTTCCCCTCTCTCTGCTCTCTATCTCTTTCCCCCAGATATCCCTCTCTCCCTCCTCGACATTCCTTTTCACTGTACCTTCCAGTCTTATCGCCTTCTCTTTCAGGCCTCCCCACTTCCTCGTGTGCGCTTCTCTTCTATCTGTACGTGCTCTCCTTCGCTCTTACTATTGCAGATGATACTGACTGCTATATCTCCCACATGTGCGACTTCTGCCAGGAGAAATGTGCTGGCCAACGTGCCTGGGCCCACCCGCGTTGAGGCTGATGCAGTGAAGCAGCTAACCATGGTCCAGGTATGGGTAGAGCTCGCTGAACATTCTCTCACAGCTTGCCTGTAACCCTACTCTTGATGTAACAGCATTCCAGCAACATGGGGAAACTAAGGTATTGGACAACCTCAGGGGGGGACTGACAGCAAACATCTCACAATTCTGATACAGGTCGCCTGTGGTTGGAAGCACACCGCTGCAGTCTCAGGTACAGCGCAACCTCCCTCACTCACTCCTCTCTGCCCTACCTCACCCTCCCTTCGCCTTTTTACTTCATCACCCATCAACCTGACAGAATGTCACCTTGGCAGATCACTTGTTTCCCATTCTCGTCCAGCAATTGATGGAGGAGTTGCATGGTGACTGAGCATGTGGCGGACTTTCCTGCACAGCGAACGGCATCCTCTTCGTTTGGGGCTGGGGCGGCGCACCAGGCGCAGCAGTTGGTAGTGGCGACTCTGGCGGTGGCCAGTTGGTCAGCAATTCCCCCCTCTTACTTCGTTCCTTTGTGATTTCCACAAAATATGTTCTCCACTGTCCACTCTCCACTTAATATTGACTGTCAGCTATAATTTTCCCCCTCTGCAGGGATTGGATAACGATTATGACCAGCCGGTGCCGGCACACGTGGCACTCCTAGCCACTAACAGGGACAGAGAGGGCCCACCGCAGCGCCTGTTGCCCGTGCTCCAGGTGTCCTGCGGCTTCAATCACACCGCAGCAGTGCTTGCTAGAGCCCCCACTGTCGCCACCACCGCCGCTGCCCATACATCATCCATGACGCCATCAACAGTAGCTAATACCACCAACACCATGCCATGCATGGGACCACTGCTGCCACCCCTGCGTTGAATGTACAAGAGCAAGGCCTTGATGGTTGACCTCCCTCACCTCCTCCTTCCTCTGCATACAAATTGGCCCAGCTCTGGGCATGCCAACTTCCCCTCCTCTCTCCTCCAGCCTTCCTCAGAGAGTGCACTAGTAGAAAAAGTCAGAGGTGTGCATAAGGTAGAAGGAGAGGCCGCGCGACGGGGCACCGCGATCACCGCCTCGATGGCCACGGTGCATGCGTCCCTTGGCGGCGACCGCAGCTGGGGACGGCGGCTCGTCACCACGAAGGTGCTCCCAGCGTGCCACCTGACCGTCCCACGAGACGGAGGCGAGCATTGGCGCTGTTGGGTGCCAGCTCAGGTCGCGCACGACCTCTCTGTGGAAGCCCAGGCGTGCCACCAGGACGCCACTAACCTGCAACCAATAGGTGGGAAGGGGGGGAAGGTTGGCGACAACGAAAAAGGGAAGGAGGGGGATGCAGCAATTAGGGAGGTGAAACTGGAAACAAGTGGGTATGCAACAAACACCAGAAGGGCGAGTGAGAGGGATAGGCATAAACCTCTGTGAGGGCAAGGGAAGGGGGAGGAGACAGGAGGGTGGGAAGAGAACGTCATAAGAGTTGCAGGCAAGGACTAATGGATGACAGAGTGTAAGGCAGAGGGTAGGAGGGAAGAGAAAGGGGAGGAGGAAGGAAGGAGAGGGCAAGGTGGGAGGAGATTGGATGAGGCAGGTAGAGGTGAGGCCTCTCTGACCAAGTCATAGATGTATAGGCGGCCGTCGTGCGAGCCCGTGTAGATGTACCTCTGCCCCGTGCTGCAGATTAGAGGTACCAGTCAGAGATAGTGATGCGGTGGTCACCTCGAGCAAAAGATTGGTGACTAGCAGGTCGCGGCTTGGGATGTGTAAGGGCAACGTAGAGAGCAACACACCGAATGACAGAGAGGGGGGGAGAGAGGGAGTGAGACAGACGTGAAGGTGGGGGAGAAGTAGCAACGGATGAGCGTCTGTAGCACGTGGTGGCCTGTATACGTCATGATCGACATGTCATGCGGGTGACGCAGGTCCTTGCCCCGCCCCGGGTACTCGGCACACCGGTAGTCCCAGTTGTACACTGGCAGCTTCTTGCGCGCCATCCTGCACCACGTCACCAGCTTGTCAAACCGGTCAGCCCTCTATTATTCGTTTGACTAATTGCATAGGTGCAAGGCAGGGAGGGGCCGGAAGGTCGAGGGAGGGAAGAGAAAGTAGAGCATGTTAAGTATTACTGCAACTATGGTTTTTAATATTGGGGATTAAGAAAAAGAGTCCAAAGGAGAGGACGACCAGAGAAGAAAAGAAGAGGGAGGCGAGCAAGTTCGGGAGGAGGATGGATAAGGAGAGGAGACCAAGAGAAAAGAAGGGGGGGGAGGGGGGGTAAGCAAAGGTAAGGTGCTGCCCACCTGGCGGCGGCGGTGTGGTTGGCCATGCGGCGAATATCCCACAACTTGATGGTCTGATCCTTGCAGTTGGAGATGAAGTGCACGCCGTCGCGCTTGCTGTCGATGTGCGTGATGCCCTCCAGGTGGCCGACTAGGACGCCCGCCGGCTTGCTGCGAGCACCGAGAGCCCGCCGGTCCCACACCTTGCACAGGCTGTCGTCGGAGCCCGAGAAAATAAGGTGGGAGCTCTCGTCTGCAAACGCAACTGCATTCACCTCATCCTGCGGGTGACAGCGATCGCGGTCGCTGGTCAGCCAAGTGCATCAGGGAGGGAATGAGGAAAGACAACACGTAGAAAGCAAGGCCCAAGAAGCGGAGGAAGGAGACAAGAAGCAGGAGTAAGTGAGTACCGAGAGTGGAGGCCAAATATGACTGAGCGACTGAGGGAGGGAGAGAGGAGAATGGGAAAGGGGGGGGGGGGGGGGGGGGGGGGGGGG
>WELB01000216.1:193357-208249 GCA_009602725.1 Spirogloea muscicola
TTTTTTTTTTTTTTTTTTTTTTTTTTTTTTTTTTTTTTTTTTTTTTTTTTTTTTTTTTTTTTTTTTTTTTTTTTTTTTTTTTTTTTTTTTTTTTTTTTTTTTTTTTTTTTTTTTTTTTTTTTTTGTGGCCGCTTCCGGGCGCGGCGCGGCGGCCCGGCGCGTCGCCGGCCATGCCCAGCGCGCCCGCGAGCTGCAGCAGGCTCGCATACGGGTCCAGCTTTCCCGCCACGTGGCAGCGCGGGAGGGGTTGGAGTCCAAGCTGCCGCCGCCGCCGCCGGCGCCGCCGGCGCCGCCGCGTATTGCGGCGGGAAAGGCGGCGAGCGCCGCGGAGGCAAGCAGCAGCGTCGGCGGCGACAAACAGGCCGCTGTGCTGTCGAGGAGGGAGGGGGGGGTCAGGAAGGGAGGGAGGAGGAGGGTGAAGGCGAGCACGAAGGGATGTGTCCAGGAACAGCTTCGTGTGGTAGCGGTGAGGGGGGTTTAGGAGGCCGTGGGGAGGGGGGTTAGCGGGCCCAGGTTAGCTGACTAGTGGTGCATGATGTTATGACTAACCTGCTGTAATGACCAACTCTCTGAGACCCGGGCTGCAAGCTACGACAAGTCGGGGCTGCTGACTTGGGGTCAATGAGCACCCATTCGTCGCAGCGAATTTGCGTCAATGTATACTTGTGCGCCTTCTCCAGCCCCTTCTTCCTCGGGCCCTTGTCCCAATCTCACAGCTCATTACGGCCTTTCATCGCCAACTTTTGATGCGGAAATCTTTCCAAGAAGCCTGTGCAACTGGTGAATCTATCCGGGTTGGCCGATTACGGTGTACAGGCCCCCTGGGCCCCCCTTATAGCAAGCATATTTAGGTCAGAGACGATTAGCTTAGGTTAGGCTTCATGGCAGGAGAGCACGCCGCCACGGGGGCCGGGTGGCGCTCCGTCACAATGGCGCTGACGCACTCCATTTCGGCGGCCCATCCTGGGCCGCCACATGGTGCCATGACGTCAGCGCGTTGCAACCAGCCTTGACGGCGGCCTGCATGCGCAACCCTAACCAGAGACAGCGCGAGCTGCCCGTCACGTTATCTCGAGTCAATCTTGCTCAGCAATGTCCATCAGCGCCTTTCGGCATCTCCGGACCTTGTCTGTCAATCCTTTTCGGGCTGGCTGTTTACATTGCCTTATACTGGAAGAGCTAGTTTGTTTCATAGCCCTCGCCCCCTTCACAAAAGAGAGAGAAGGCGCGCGGGGCGCATGAATTGAATGGGAGGCCAATTCAAGCCAATACATTGTTCAGGCAGAGTCGAGTGCAGACTAAACAATGCTACATAACACGGAGACCTAATCTAAGGTACCTAAGATGACATTAGTACCCACGGGTGAGCACAAACAAATCTGACAAGCTAACTTGGGGAGCTGGAGCGCCGCCACGAAAGCCGGAGGCCTGACTTAGAGCAAAAGACAAAAGAGAGGAGCTGGGCTGTACTACGCGCTGGCCCACAACCGGGCGCTGCTGGCCACGGTCGCGGCTCACCCCCACGTATGCTGATGACACATTTGTAGCTGCTCACCGCTCTTAGGCCCCTCTGAACCTTTGTGAATTCTTTTTGGGCTGGCTGTTCCAGCCCATATTGTCAATGGGCGAGCCCTTCTTCTTTTCGCAGCCCTTGCCCCCATTGGGAGTGCCACTTCTTCTGATGACACAACGCTGGTGGGGCCGCCAGACGGCGTCGTGGCAGCTTTTGGCACCCTCGAGGTGCAGCTCGGCGCGATTGGCTTGGGCATCCGCGCAGCCAAATGCAGTGCTTGGTCTCCCCAGGGCCTCCCAGCTTACCTGCGCTTGCCCTCGGGCTGCCAGACACCAGCTGGGGCTTCACCCTCCTCGGCGCCCCCATCGGCTCCCCAGCCTTTGTGGTGGAGCAGCTCCAGGCACGACTGCTGGAACACCTCCGGCCGGTGGACCGCCTTCACACGCTGCAAGACATGCAGCTGGCGACCAATATGCTGACCAGGTGCATTGCCCAGCGTCCGCACTACTTGGCCCGCGTCCTCCCTCCCTCCCCGGCGGTGAAGGCGGCGTACGCGGCCTTTGACCCGGGCATTCAGGCGAGCGCTGCCACTCTCTTCCAGCACCCCGGCTTCCTCACCACGCCAGCCGCGCTGCTCCAGGCTAGCCTGCCTGTCAGTCGCGGCGGTCTGGGCTGCCGCCCAGTCGCCCGCGCCTGTGAGGCTGCCTACCTGGGCAGCTGGGCGCAGGTCGCCGCACCCATCGGCCAGCGGTTCCAAGCTCACGGCATCCGCACCTTGGAGCGGGTGGTGGCTGAGGTGGAGAACGGCTCGCTGCCCTTCCAGGCTGCTCTCCGTGCTGCCCGCGACGGGCTCCTGGCGGCCCACCCCGACATATCGAAGCAGCTTGTTCCATTCATCCACCTCGCGCAAACCCCCGACCTGCGGGCCCAGGCCCGCTACTCTGCGCTTGTGGACAAAGCGGCCTATGACCGGGTGGTGGCGCTTTTTCCGCCGCAAGACATTCGAGGGCGCGCCCGGCTCCTCTCAGCCTCCTCCCCCGGGGCGGCGGCGTGGGTATCCGCGCTCCCCATCTACGCGGCCCTCACCATGCCTGACGCAGTCTACAGGACGGCGGTCCACCGGCTTCTGGGCCTCCTCCCCCCCTGCCTCAGTGGAGTCATGCAATGTGAGTGCGGTGCCCGCCATGCCGACCCTGCGGAGCTGGCGGCCCACATGCTCCGTTGTGCCCACGGCGGCGAGAGGACCGGATCCCATGACCTTCTCAGGGACGGCATGCAGGGTGTCTTCATGGAGGCGGGCTACAAGGTGGCCGTGGAGCACACGTCGCAAATGCCCCCCGTGCCCGGCGCCGATGGTCAGCTCCACACCCGGCGCGCAGACCTAGTCGCCATCCCGCCCGGCAGCGGTCCGCGTATCATCGCGGATGTGGTGACCGCCGACTGTGCCGACTCCGCCAATCCCTCCAAGTCGGCGGCGACCGCTGGGCATGCGGTCGCTTTGGCGGCCCGGGGCAAGGAGCAGAAGTATGCAGATCACCCCCCAGGCGATGAGTTCGCGGCCCTTGCCATAGACGTCCACGGGGCTTATGGCAGCGGCTGGCTGGATCTTCTCCAGCGGCTTGCCTGGCAGGCCATGGAGCGGCGGCCGGGTCCGCCAGGGGGGCTGCCCGGCTCCCTGGCCCAGGTCTTCCAGATGCGGCTCTCCGTGTCGCTTCAACGCTCCCTCGCTCATGCTGTCCACTCACGCGCGAGCCGTGCTATCGTTGCTGCTTCCGGGTCTCGTCTGCCTGCATCTTTTCCAGCTTCCAGCTACTCTGACCTGATGTTGCTCACCCGCGGGTATTGAGCTTCCTGTTGTTCCGTCGTGTCTAGTTGTCTAGATGCCTAGCTGTGTGTTTCCCTTCTGTTCGGCACCTGTTGTGGCTCTTTGGTTTTTGTGCACTCTTTTTTTGGCTGGCTTCTGCAGCTCCACTTTTCTATGGGCGAGCTCCTCCAAGGGAGGAGCTCGCCCATAGAAAAGTGGAGCTGCAGAAGCCAGCCCAAAAAGAGTGCACAAAAACCAAAGAGCCACAACAGGTGCCAGAAAGAAGGGCAATGCACAGCTAGGCATCTAGACAAGTAGACACGACGAAAAAACGGAAGCTCAATACCCGCGGGTGAGCAACATCAGGTCAGAGTAGCTCGAAGCTTGAAAAGATGCAAGCAGACGAGACCCGGAAGCAGCAACGATAGCACGGCCCGCGCGCGAGTGGACGGCATGAGCGAGGGAGCGTTGAAGGGACACGGAGAGCATCCGGAAGACCTGGGCCAGGGAGCCGGCTGCGTTGAAGCCAGGCAGCCCCCCTGGCGGACCCAGCCGCCGCTCGATGGCCTGCCGGGCAAGCCGCTGGAAGAGATCAAGCGTCGATGGCAAGGGCCGCGTATTCATCGCCTGGGGGGTGATCTGCATACTTCCGCTCCTTCCTCTGGGCTGCCTCACAAAAGCACTTTCCATCTGGTGACTTGCGGCTGCTAAGTAGAGTTACTAAGTGACCACCCTTCGTGATTAGGCACATGCTTTGCACCAGAAAGCTGGGTGAAATGTAGTTGTTGGCAGAAAAACTGGGTAATGGCCATTCACATTCAGGCACCGGTATAGTGACCTTTATCTCCATCCCTATGGGCTGGCCTCTCACAGCCACCAGTCAATTCGAAGAAAGTGCTCGCCCATTGAGGATAGAGGCTGGAAAAGCCATCCCAAAAAAGAATGAACAGAGTACGAAAAGGGGGCCAGGGGAAGCGCTAAGTAAAACGAGCACACAAAGAAACAAAGCAGCTACGAATCACTCAGTAACCCCTGCTAAGCTGCCGCAGATCAGAGATGCTAGGCTCCTGGAAGTGGGTCCCCTGGCCAGAGCAGCCCACATATACTTTTATACATGAACATATTTGGCTCCGCTAATTTACATATGTACACCTTCCGTGCGCACCTGGCCGGCGTTGACAGCCGCTCTTCCAACATCAGCAGCCGCACCCCTAGTCTCGTGCCACGACGCGGTTCGCGCAGTTCGCGCCCGGCGGCGGCGGCGGCGGCGGCGGCGGCGGCGGCGGCCGATGTTCCAGCTGGCGGCGGTGGAGGACACCGTGCGCGTGGCGCCGCGGGACCTGCAGCTGCCGCACCTCGTTGCCGTGCGCGCCGAGCTCCGCCGCGCCTACATCGACAAGGTTTGACGGATTTAGGGTCAGGGTTTAGGTCAGGTTTAGGGTTTAGGTCGGGATTAAGGTCTTCGCCGCCGCGGCACGGGCGGCCCAAGCGAGCCCATGCGAACCCCTCCAAACCCTAGAGCCCTGCCACTGAGCCCGGAAATCCTAAACCCTAAGAAAGCGGCTTTCGCAAAGGGGGCGAGGGTTTCAAACAGCCAGCCAGCCAGCCAGCCAGAAGATTGACGAGGTCCTTATGGGCCGACAGCGCTTTCCCAAAGCTTTCTCTGGAGCACTATCAGTCACTAGTACCACTTAATAAGTGATTAGAGGTTACTCTAATCACTTAGAGTAACCTCTAAATGATTCAGAAATTACTGTAACACTTAATTGACCTCTACTTAGTGGCCGCAAGTCAGAAAGACTAGCCGCCGGAACCCTAAACCCTGAACCCTGGACCGGCGCAGGTGATCAGGGACGTGGGTTTGGTCGTGGCACTCTACGACGTGCAGTCCGTCACCGGCGGCTTCGTCTACCCCGGCGACGGCGCGCCGCGCTTCACGGTAAGCTCCTCTTCTCAATGGGGTTTTGCCTTCTAGCCGTTGGTAATTTGCAACTCCACGGAGAATCCAATCCCACTGAGCCCATTCTGGCGACAGTTGGGCAGTCGTTACACCCATCGTGCATGTCGTTACTTCTGCGATAAGGACGTTGGTGGAGGCGCCGCCTTGCCGCTGCGTGCCGCGACGCCTTTATTGTGACAGCCGCCGGTGCTGGCATGCAGGTGGCCTTCCGGCTGGTCGTGTTCCGGCCCTTCGTCGGCGAGGTGCTGCTGGGGAAGCTCCGCAGCGCCGACACGTCCGGCCTCTGCCGTGAGGCCCCCTTTCCGATTGCAGCTGCCGCATCACAAGGGTCTTGGGCGGCCACCAATGTCGGCACTTCGCGACTGATTGGGCCTTCTTGTGGCCGTGGTCGTGTGTTAGTCTCGCTGGGCTTCTTCTCCGACATACACGTGCCCGTTCACCTGCTGCAGGAGCCTTCCAGCTTGTGAGCCCCCTTGACTGGAAACTCCAATTGTCGACTCTGCGGCTCGAGTCTCCTGGAGCTTGCTGTCTTGGCAGCTCCTCTTACATTGGCTTCATGATTAGCTCGTGATTATGCCAAACCCCATTTCCAGTCACCTGGTGCATCAAGGAATTTCTGATCCAGAAATCATATGAGCCCCGAGCACTGAGGCTAGGTTTGTGTTGAGGCAGGCTCCTGGTTGACAGCTTTCGCAATATGGGTACTGGCTGTAGGGTTCTGCTCGAGGCTCTTGAGTATTTGGCAAGATTCACTGGCGCCTTGAAGGTGAGCCACTGAGCAGCTGTGGCGGGCTTACTGGCTGTGGTGGCGGCAGCGGCCCGCAGTAATGAGGAGGAAGAGCTCTGGGTCTGGCGTTTTGGTGACAACGAACTTTTCATGGACATTGATGAGGAGGTGAGGTGTGGGCTTTGTGAACGTAGATGTGTGCTATATTGCAGGAAGAGGGACATTTATACAGGTCCAGGTATTAAGGACATCTCTCACCTTCAATCATACTCCTGATCAAGAGACAGGCCATCACAGATGGACTGTGCAGGTCTTGCGTCCGCCAATCTCTTCCATCAGCCTTTGTGCTGCAAATGACAATGGCGGCGACGGCGATGGCTGCGGTGCAGGTGCGCTTCCGTGTTGCGCAGGTGAGCTTTGTGCCAACGCCGTTAGAGCCGGAGCCAGGCGCACCGCCATTTGCGCCCATGCGCATTGTGGTGAGGGCTTCCTCTCCCTGCTCGCTTGTGTTCTCCTCACCTCCAAAATGGTAGCCCAGATGTCACCTCGCTCGCTTTCTCACTCGCCCACTCCTGACGCTCTGACTGCGCAACGTTTGCATCGCACTCCACTATGCAGGGCGACATCAATGCTGATGGCTTGGGCCTCGTGTCCTGGTGGAACTAGCGGCCTTTCACCTGCCTGCACGCTCCTCTGGCTGTTGCTAGCCTAGCAAGCTCCGCCACCACGCCTAGGGCTAGATGTCCTGCTAGGATGAGAGGGAGCAGAGAGTGCTCGTCTTTGACGACCAGCTATCATCATACGCTGCTTGGCACTCCCCCACCACAATCACCCCTAGGCAACTTAGGCAACGGTGAAGGTAATTTTTGTAGTCATAAATTAGGTTGGTTGAGTAGATTACATTGACGTGGCATTGACAAGCCGAGTCACACTCACAAGACTGATGAATCAGATGCATCGACTTGGCACCGACGACCTAAAGTTGGCGTGCAGCCTGATGGCTCCTTGGATGTCATTTCTTGATATCAGCAAAATAGCAACTGTTCACTCTACATCAGATGGTCTGCGCCTTTGGTATCTAATCTAGAGGCTCTGCTAGCCTCTGGGGGTGCGCCACTTTTACAGTTTGGAGTGAGGAAGCAATCCCTCCAATTGGTGTTCGAGCAGGTTCCAAGGACAGCCGTACTTTAAAGCGGCGCATGTCCTGAGGTGCTCGATTGTTGCTGCTCCCGCAACGTTGTCATGTGTGGCACCAGCCCTTGCGGTGGCTGCTACATCTGCAGGATGTCATTCTAGTGAACCACTAAGGCTGGCAATTGACGAGCAGAGAAGGGGACTAGCGGCTGAGGGCTCCATGGTTTCACACTTTAGCGGCAGTGGCAGAGGAGGCAAGCCCAGCCTCCCTTGCAAAGTGTAGGATGAAGGGCGGCAGCTCTGCTAGTGAGTCTGGCATGGGTGTTTGAAGAGGGAGAGAGAGAGGAGGATGGAGGTCAAAGTAGGACAGGAGCCGCAGGTGGCTGTGGTAGCTGCGGCCTTGGTGAAGATGGCAGGATTCGCTGCAATGGGAGCCGAAGTCTGCAGTCGCCGGTGGTGGGCCCTGGCGTAGGATCGCCCCACAGGCGAAGGGGCCTGTTGTCATGGAGAGCAGCAACCACAATGTCAAGCAGCAGAGTGGCGCGCACAGCGCAGCGAGGGACTTGGTTTATTGAATTCTCAGCACTGTTCAAGGCTACCTCGCTGCCCATTCAGAGAACGCCCTAATCCACCCTTTCCTGGGCTTCACATCCTTATGCCTCCGTTTACATGCCTCACTGCCCACTTAATAAGAAGCTACATGTTATGGGCAAGGGCCACCTTCGAACCTGTCTGTGCAGATCGTAGAAAAGCTTGCATAAAATGCCATCCTCAGTCAGCCGAGTCACCGGTCTCTGCTTGCGCCATCTCACTGATGCAACTGCATCTGGCTTGCTTAATCAGGACTATAAAAGAGAACAAGATTACGCGGGTCCGAGGTTGCATGTCCGAGTCTGTCTAGCAACAGATATCCACATCAATTTAGCTACCACTTTCGCCTCTACATAATGAAACCACCAGCACTGTTGCTCCAGCCTTTACATGGCCAATAACAGCCCATGTGCAGTACCATCGTGTCTGGGTGACGACATCTCAAGGATAGAAAGGCCCCATCCAGGCGTTGCGGCGACGAGGTCGGCGTGCCATGTGTGGAGACGACCGTCGCCCCCCGCTGGATTGAGATGACGGTCGTGTTCTTCATTGCCACGGCATTGCCAGCCTTCAGGAAAGAAGTAGCCTATTTGAGGGGGCGAGGGCTGCAAAGGGCCAGCCCACAAGAGAAGGCGCACCGTGCTCATCATTACAGTGGAGGCCAAAGCAAGCCAGTACCCGCCAGCCAAGCCAGTAAAGGTCCCAAAAGGTCCAGTAGAGACGGAGAATACGCAGAATATATAGTCGCTAAGAATGGCTTCTCAGTAACCCCTAGTTAGCACCAGCAAGTCGGCAGTACTAGCAACCGGATAGGAGCTCTTCCAAAGGGGCGGTGGCTGTGAAAGGTTAGCCCAAACAGGAACGGACGCGGATAGGAGCTCTTTCAAGGTGATGGCACTAGGATAGGTGTCCCCCTCCTAGTGGCGAAGGCGGCAGCCAGGGCACGGCCTGCACGCAGATGCAAGGCGTGAGCCAAAGAGCGCTGCAGGGAGTGAAAACCCGCATGCGTTTGTCCAGGGCCAGAGAGCCCGCAGCGTTGAGGACAGCGTCGAGGGACTCACTGCCATTTGTCAGGCGAGTGAACGTGGCAGATATTTGCTTGCATGCATCCCTCAGCATTTGCGCGCCATACACATCCGCAGCCTTAGAGAAAGCGCTCGTCCAGTGTAAGGCAGTGGCTGTAAGAGTGGGCTTGCCTCTCAATGGCTGTGAGAAGCAAGCCCATCAATTTAGAGAAGAAAAGGTGAGCCATTTCAAGTGGGCGGGGGCTACAATAAAGCCAGCCCACGAAGAACGGACTAAGTCCAAAGAGCCGAAAGGCCCCAAAATTACACAGCTACGCAAAAGGCTACAGCGAAGGAGTGCCCAAAAAGAACGACGATGTCTGTAGATGGGGGTGAGGGCTGTGAACAGCCAGCCCAAATTGGATTGACAACGTCCGAAGGGGGCCGAATGATAGAAGTGGCTATCCTAGAAGAAGAATGCGGCTGCTGATATGAAACGAGCGGCTGTAGAAGGCCAACCAGATGCATACAGAGAGAAAGCGCATGAAATGAAAGGGAGGCCAACTCAAGCCAGTACATTGTTCAAGCAGATTCTAGTGCAAAATGAACGAGGCTACCTAAAACGGAGCACAATATACTAAGGTGTCTAAGGTAACAGGGTGACATTGATTTCCACGGGTGAGCACAAACAAATCCGATGAGCTAACAGGGGGAGCTGGAGTGCCGCCACAAAAGCCGGAGGCCTGACTTAGAGCGTTTGCGAGCCCTGCAAACTACGCGACAGCCGCATCCTATCTCAATACAAATAATGCCTGCGGAATGCTTGTGTGTCCCAAGCTGGCCCCCCAACTTCGACGACGCACGTCAAATAGTCGGGCCAGATGCTAGATAAGGGAGGACCATTTCATGCCATAGCCTCCGTAGACATCCATAGCTCAAGGGTAAAAGTGGTCTCCTTGGGGATGGTCCTGGTAGTGCTGCACCTTCTTGCGCTCCGCGCTGGACGTTGCCCAGCCAGACACCGTTGACGCGGGTGCGCCAGCCTTGTATGCGTCAATGAGTACCACGTCCAGGAGCAGACGAGGCCCCCCACACCGGAGGGTGGCGACCCGTCCAGACGCTGCACGTATGGTTTGCCGCGCCTTGTGGAGATCGGCATGATGCCGGAAACCTCCATCGCCGGATGATACCCCGCCTTGCGCACGCGCACAATTTCCAATCTCAATATAGATTCTGTGAGTAAGTCGCGGGAGACACTGCGCTCACCCCCTCAACACACCTCGGAGGGGGCGAGGTGAGGGGCTAACGACGAGGGAAGGAAGTGCACCACGGGCACCGCTCGCCGGTCGTGCGGCCCCCTGTCGCCATTCCCAGCCCCTGCTTTGTGCATGTTTGTCTTCGTGCTTCCCCTGGCCCCTTCTCGTACTTGGTTCATTCTTTTCTGGGCTGGCTTTTCCCAGCCCCTATCCTCAATGGGCGAGCCCCTCTCAGCCCCTATCCTCTATGGGCGAGCCCTTCTCCCTGTCGGGTCACCACCTTGCAGGGCCCACTCCGACAGCTGGCAGTGGGTGCTGATCGGGGCCGACAAGCAACTTGACGTCGGCGTGTCTACTTCAATCTAGTACTTTACGGCTGCTGATATAAAAGGTCTTCCATGTGTCACCCTTTTTTCTGGGCTGGCCTCAGCCACCGCCCTCTCCTGGAATGTTTGTAGCTGCTTGATTCCGTGTATGCTTTAAGGCTTTCCCTGGCCCCTTCGGACATTTTTTGATTCTTCATTGTGGGCTGGCCCCTTCAGGCATTGATAAGCGACTTTTCTGTTTCGACCCGTGCTTACTGAGCGGGCAAATCTGCTGTAGGTCATGTAGGTCTTCAGATGTGCTTGCCTTCTGTACTTGGCCATTTGGCCTTTGGTTTGTTTCAGATACACGACAGTCTCTTCCAGCCACCGCCCTCTCCGTTTGGCATGTGTCGAGGCCGGTTATACGGTGGCGCTCGAGAACACCAGCGTCATGCCTCCGACCGCTGGGGCGGATGGCCGCATCCACACCCGGCGCGCCGACCTCGTCGCCAGCGCGCTCGGCGGGGGGCCTCGGCTTATCGCCGACGTTGTTACGACTGACTGCTTTGTTTCCAGCAGCGCCAAACGCTCGTCGGAGGAGGCGGGCTACGCAGTCGGCCAAGCGGCAGGCGAAAAGGAATGGAAATTCTCGGACCACCCGGTGGGAGACGAGTTTGTTCCACTGGCTATCGACGTGCACGGAGCCATTGGCACGAAATGGCTTGACTTGCTTCACCACCTTGCGCGGCGTGCAGCGGCCCGCCGCCTCGGGCAGCAGGGCGAGCAGCCCCGGCTTCAACGTCGCTGGGTCCCTCGATCAAGTCTTCCGAATGCGTTTGGCCATCTCGATGCAGCGGTCCCTTGCCTCCGGCCTCCGGCTTCTGTCAGGGCGACGTCTTTCTGCCAGCTAGCTACTCAGACTTGCATCTCCTGACTAGAGGTTACTGGGCGTTCCCTGGCTGATCTTAGTCCTAGTCCTTCGTACAACTGACTGCTTCGACTCCGGCTCCTTCTGACCTTGTCCATTCCTTTGGGCTGGCTTTTCCCAGCCACCAGTTAATCTGGCCGCGCTTTCTTTCCTCTCCTGGAAGCGCCTTCCTTCTCTCCTGGAAGCGTCTGTCCTTTCTTCTTAGGAACAGTTCAAGAAATCAACGCCCTGGTCAGAAACAGCTCTTATAGGATAGAAGATAGAGAAAGGCGCTTCCATAGAGGGCGATGGCTATGTGTGGCTAGCCCATAATAAAGAAAAGGACTCTTTAAAGGGGGCAAGGGCTGCGAAATGCCAGCCAATGAAGTTTGTCAAGGTCCTAAGGCGATGGCTGGCCAATTCTGGGTGGTCAAAATTTGTTAGGCAGGCTTATCACAGCCCTTGCCCCCATTGGAGAGCCGCTTCTTCGATGGCTGGCCAGTCCAAAATTTGATTGGACAAGGAATGGAAGTGGCTCTCCCAAAGGGGGCAAGGGCTGTGAACAGATAAATTACATAAGAAGGGCTCGCCCATTGAGGATAAGGGCTGGAAAAAGCCAGCCTAAAAAAGAATGGAACAGACAAGGAAGTTCACGTCGGGTGCTCGCCCGAGTCGCGCGGGCGGACGTGGAGGCCGTGCTGTGGTGGGCCTTATTCACGTCTGTGTCCCCCGTGAATAGGTCGTACGGCGTCGCGTTGTCGGGGCACGAGCGTGCCGGCGATAAGTCCAGCCGCTACAACACCGGGTGGGCGGCGCGGGCACAGAAAGAAGAAAGGAAAGGGCCACTTGCCCCCTTCTAGGAAAGGGCCACTTGCCCCCTTTCCACACACATTGCTGGTCACGCAGTGGGAGGTGCTGAGCAGAAAAAGCTCCGACACTACTCAGACTACCCCCGCAGTGACCACCTCCTCCCGGCCGCAATCGACACTTTCGGCTGCTTGGGTCCTCGCTTCCATACCCTACTCGAGAACATAGCGAGTCTGGGATATGCACGACGCGAGGATATGCTCCCAGCCAAGATGGGTATGCCGGCAGCCTATCTGTCATTTCTGCGACGTCGAGTGTCAACCTGTCTGCAACGAGCTCAGGCGTATGCTCTGCATCAGAAAGCTGGTCGAGCCTTAGCTGCTGGCACAAGAGCTAGTCAATTGCCGTCCGGTATTCGAGCATCAGCTAGCGACCTCTATGTGCTGACTCGTGGTTACTGAGCGGGTCAGCTCAGCAGCAGGTGACGTACATTTGTCCAATGTGCTTGCCTTTGTACTTGGCCACACATGGCCTCCCCATCTCTTAATATACACGCATTCCTTCTAGGAGAAAGCGCGGCCAGATTGACTGGTGGCTGGGAAAGGCCAGCCCAAAAGAATGGACAAGGTCTGAGGGAGCTTGAGTGCGAACGACTAGGACTAAGACATCACCTTCTAGACCTTGTACACGGCCATAGCTGCAGGTCACTCAGCGTGGGCATCCATCTGAAGTGGGACCACGAATTGGGACCACCGGCGTCCCTGGCTCAAGCCCAACAGCTCAAAACAAGGCGATGGCCGTAAGAGGCCGACCCAACAGGAATGAACAAGGTCCGAAACAGAAGGTGGTTAGGAAACCATTTCCAGAAGAGGGCGATGGCAGTGAAAGGCCAGCTCAGAAAGAACTGGATGACGTCAGAAGGGGCCGAAATGCTCACCCCTCGGAGCTACGCACGAGGACATAACAAATCGGCCAACATTGCATCCTCCCGCCTGCCCCGCGCTTGCCAGCCGCGTGGCGCGTAGAGTCCCCGCCTCGGCGGCCTCTGTGCCTGGCCTCCCCCGCAGCGCCACAGCACTCTACTCTTGCTCCTCCTTCAAACCCCCCACGCCAGCAACAGAGGGCAGCGTCCGCGAAGCCGCGCCTCGACACTGAGGCAGTGAAGCAAGCTTGGCGGCATGGTTTTTGCGAGGTGGGGATAGGAAATCTAACAAGCCTTTACAAGGCTGCAAGCACTTCACAACGCGCCATTGCTGAAGCAAGGCTGCACCAAATATCTGCTCACACAACTGACAGACGACTTTGAGAACCTTGCCGCGTCCCTCAGGGCCAACGCCCACCGCAGTTGCTCGTTGACCTCGCCTTTGCTGCGGTGGATGGTAATAGGCGCCGTCGCCTCCAAGGAGGCGATTGTGCAGCAGTGGCACCCCCCGGCAACGGCGGCGACAACGACTTGCTGCAACTGCAGCGGGGAATACTGCCACAGCCAGCAGCTTTGCAAACGGAAGCTCCTGGGGCACCGTAGCCATCAGGCTGCACTTCCCAGACTAAGTTGTCGACGCCACGTTGTCAACCCCATCTACTGACTTATTCTTTTACACGACTGAGTGTACTCACTCACTCACTCACTCAGTCATACAAAGAAATAAGTCAGTAAATAGGTCGACAACGTTGGCGTTGACAACTTAGTCCCTGCGGTGGGGCAAGTGCAGGAGCTTCCGGTTGCAAAGCTGCTGGCCATGGCAGTATTTCCAGCTGCACTTACAGCAAGTCGTCCTAGCCACCGTTGCTGGGGGGGGCACTGCTGCAAGATCGCCTCCTTGGAGGCAGACGGCGCCTGTTATCGTCGACCGCAACGAATGCGAGGTCGACCAGCAACCGCGGTGAGCAGTCAGTTGCTAGAGATGCGGCAAGGTGCTCGAAGTCGTCGATCAGGTGTTTGAGCAGATATCGGATGCAGCCTCTTCTAAGCAACGGCGCATGATTAGTGCTTGCAGCCTCGTAAAGGCGTGTTATATTCTCTACTAATGCCGCCAAGCATGCCTCACTGCCTCAGTGTCGAGGTGCGGCTGTGCCGCCGCCGCCCTGTCTGTTGCCAATGGCATGCGGGCTTTAGGAGGAGCAAGAGGAAAGTGGTGCAGAGGTCGAGGGAGAGGGACACAAAGGAAGCATGCAGCCATGGGAGGTAGAAGAAGGCGGCACGGGTAGCAAAGGAGGTGCGAGAGAGGAGGGAGGTGCAAAGAGGCTGCAGCGCACTTGGCGGACGAGAAACGACTCGCACTGATATTAGAGGATTGGCAGAAGGCCCTCTTTGGCGGCAGCGATGAGCGCCATCGCTTCGTCCTGCCTCGTAGCTTCACCTGCGGCGCCGCCTATATTTCCGCCTCGCTGGCGAAGTAGTCTCCTCAATCGTCGCCGGAAGCCGCAGCAGCGGCGCAGCCTCCGCCAGCGCAGCTGTGCTGCTGCCGCTGCAGGGGCCGCCAGGGCACTTGCGCGTCGATCAGGCGCAGAGAAGGCCGCCGAGACGAGCTTTCCTCAGCAACGACGGCGGCAACGGCGATAGCGGCGTCGGCGGCGGCGGGCGGCGCTGGCGGCGGCGGCGGCGACGGCGGGCACGCCGCCGTCGCCGCCGGCGGCGTGTTTGGGGGCGGCGGGAGAATGACAGCGGCAAGGCACAAGGGCTCTGGCCGGCAGAGCCCTCGCTGCTGCCTCTGGCTCTGGCCAGGGGACCCACTTCCAGGAGCCCAGCATCTCTGATCTGCGGCTGCTTAGCAGGGGTTACTGAGTGTCTCGTAGCAGCTTTGTTTCTGTTACTTAGCGCTTCCCCTGGCCCCCTTCTCGTACTCTGTTCATTCTTTTTCGGGCTGGTTGTTCCAGCCCCTAT
>WELB01000216.1:210673-221470 GCA_009602725.1 Spirogloea muscicola
CGGCGAGCCGTCCTGCGGCGCGGCGCAGCGGCTGCCGCACGAGCACCCGTCGTCGCCCAGCATCCGGATCCCGACGAGCCCGCGGCGGCTCTTCGGCGGCACTGCCGGCGACGCCGCCTCTGCCGCGCCGCCGCACAACCACCATCACCACCATCCCCATCACCACCACCACCGTGTGACGAAGCCGACGCCGCTCGACGCCTCGGCGGCCGCACGGCAGCAGCCGCTGGGAGCGGGGGCTCTGGACTCGCCTGTGGCGCGCCTGGCGGCGCCGCCGCCGCCACCGCCCCAGCGCAGCTTCAGCTCGCCTGGCCTGCAGACGCCGCACCGGGAGTACCGGTCGCCGCGGCTCTCGATTCCGCCGGACGTCGTGCCCGAGTCGCCCAACCCCCTGGGCCCCGCGCCTTCCGATGCGAAGGACGTTGGCAACGGCCGAGCAGCCAGCACTGCCGTTGCCGCTGCGCTGCCGACAGCGTGCTCTGTCGACCTGCGGCGAGGCCTGCGGCGCGGTCATGGAAGCGGCCGGCAGCAGCAGTGCAATGCGACCTTCCACGAGTGGGTCGCGCCTCTGCTGCTCTTCTCTGCTGTGCTCCTTGGAGCGCTCGCTACGACCATGGTTTACACGCTCAGCATCGCTGAGGAGGTTCGTGAGGAGAAGATATTCGTCTTCTACCAGCTCTCAGATCTTCATCTCGACCTCCAGTACAGGTGGGCAGGGCCACTCTCCCAGAAGTTCCGCCTCTTTGCGACAGCCAATGAGCACCCTGGCTGCCCTTAGCTACAGCAGCTCTCCAGCGTGGGTTTCACAGCCTTGGAGGATAGCTGTCCGCAGCAACTTATCTGGCTCTTCCATTCCATGCGGCAATGTCTGTGTGATTACGCAGGTCGACGGGGACAAAGGGCAGTGCCTGTCGTGAGCCTGGCGAAGGGACAAATCCGGCTGTGAATGGCCGGAATGGTTGTGACACGTAAGCGCCCCATCTTTATTGCGGCCTCAGGCAGCCAGGGTGGCCATGGCTGTCTGCCAGTTGGCATTGTGTGCTGTCAATCTTGGCCACGTCGGAGTGCTTTGCTAAATGTGGCCCTATCTTCTATCTGCAGAAGCCCCTTGTCAGCCTTCTGACCTTGGCCTCTTGGTGCAGGCCGCTGTCGCTGCTGAGAAGCTCGCTAGCTACCATGGCGCATGTGTCCAAGCGCCCAGACTTCATCCTCGTCACTGGCGACAGCTCCGCCCACAACGTGTCATCACGGCAAGATGTCACCGACGCCGTCCGGCAGGTTCACTTTACAAGCCACACCTTACCTTGGCTTTTACATTGTCAAGTCATGGTGATACTGGAGCGATTGTATGACTTGTCATGTTTGCCCCTTTCTTTCTGCAAAGTACCATGCACTTGCTCATTATCATGGATTATGTTTGTTTCTTCATTCAGCTGCTACAAGTGGTCACTGTTTTTCAAGCATGCTCAGCTCCGTACCTTATGATCCTAAGGTTGGCTGCTGCTATCAGATGTATTCTGCCTTCTATCGACTTATGACATTGAGTATGTGGCTCTGCGGGGCAATTTCCTGCATGTTTGACATACAGGTGCATAGAGAAATCCGGGGTGCCTTCCCAGACCGCCTGACAAGGATACTGTATGCTGTTGGAGGCAATGACATGATGCCGTGAGTTTTGCTGCCGTGATATCCATACATGTCCATCTGGATGCTGTCATAATTGTCATTGTAATGCATGACTGTGTATCGTGCACCAGAGGGCAGCTCAATTATCCAGTTGACTTGTACACGACGTTGTGTTTATTGCTTCCATACAACTTCGTAGTAGTGTTCACTAGAAAATTTCATACTTGATGCACAGCCTTCAAGGTCAAAGTGGGCAAGTTAAGAGGAGTGATGAGCTGATTCAGTGTCTGCCACCCATTGCAGGTCGCACTCCCTTGGCGGAAAGCATACAAGGTGGCTGGCGCATCTTGCGAGGACGTGGCATGAACCCCTGTCCGAGGTATACAACGTCATCCCTCAGGCTTGCGTTTATGGATCATGCAACTACAATTAAATTCATAGGATGATGTTGTCCGGCGCGCTCTGTGAGCCCATGCTCAGCTGCCATGAGCCTGTCGATTTGGTCCTTCATACCAATGTTGCGGTCCATATCACTTCCACTGATTGTCAAATTGGACACAATGCCTTGCCCTGTCACATTGTTGGAGCCATGACATGGCAATCCACTCAATCTTCTTGGCCTCGCTTGGGTGTCTCTTTGTGTTACAGGCCAGCCCGGATGCACTGGCTACCTTCCGTAGAGGTGCTAGTCTACACTTACTTCTTGTGTCTACACTTACTAGTCTACACTTACTTCTTCCAACCTACACTTACTTCTTCTTCCAATCTGTCAGCAATGAGATTCTCTTTGAACCAGCCGGCTGCTGTCTGGCCCAATGTCTCTCGAATGCAGCATGTCAGCCATGCATGTCATTACTAAGTATCATTGACTGTCCTATTGTATAGTACACGATAAGCACTAGCTGTACAGCCTTGGGTTTACTGCAGGCCATATGACCCTGCCGAGTTGCTGTTAGGCCTGCAAGCTATGTCCTGAATCTTATATGCAATGTAGTGATGTGCTCAGTGAAAAGTGTGAGTCCATCTGACCCTTAGATACTTATGTCTGACTACTTTGGCTTCATGTGCACATATGCAGGTGGATATTACACAGCTCTGATTGATGCGCCTGCGCGGCCAGGGCGTCCAGCTCAGCCATCCAACATGGCAGTCATTGTCCTTAACACAGTTTATTATTCAGTATGTTTGCCAGCGCTCTCCCTGTCCCTGATATAGGTGGCATGATAACAATCCGCCTAAGGTAGTCTATGTTTGGATTGCAGTGATTCAAAAAACCCTCATAGCATGCTCAAAGCTTTGCTATCTCTGCTTCCTTTCACTACGCCCACATTTTTTGTCAACACTACAGCATGGCTTGACTTCATAGTTCGCCTGCCAGCAGCCGGTATTCCTCTTTTCGTTGACTCAACTATTATTATCGATGTTCACAGATGTGGAATCGAGCTGTGTCAAGATTTGAGACAGACCCCGGGGGCCAGCTTAGCTGGTTGGAGAATGAGTTGGATCAGGCACGGCACTGGGTGAGTTGTCGCATGGCCATTCAATGCGTCGATGCAGAATCTTAGACATTGCATTACAGAGTCGCATGGATTGTCATTGTTACTTATCAGTCAGTATGCTTACCAGGCTTATGCACCTTATGTTACAAGTTTCTTGGTTCTTTCCATATTCAATTTTCAAGGCATAGCTGCAGATCTTTGGAGCAAGGATATGGGGCTGTGGCTGCCAGCTAGCCGTACCATGAAGTTGCAGGTCTTAACTCTACATAATTTTAGGAGGGAGGCAGAGCGTAGGTCGTTGCAGATCCATGCTTGCTGATGTGATGTAGTGACCAAGCTTCCTTGCTTTTGCAGGGACGCAAAATATTGATTGCTGGTCATATGCCTCCCGGTGTGAATATGCGTGGTGGAGGACCGCTGTGGCACCCCCGCTTCGAGGAGCGATATTTGCGCACTGTACTCACATACAGTGACGTGATCGTGGGGCAGCTTTTTGGGTACTTGCATCGGGACCAATTCCGGCTCATGCGGCCGCTGCCCCTCGATGCAGTGTACACTTCTCCCAAGGACGATACTCCCGCAGAGACACCATTGCATGGCATGGACGACATGAGCGACGAAGCGCTTGATGAGACTGATGATGACACAGGCGCCGACCTGCCTGGACCAGACATCAAGAGCATGGACGCTGTCGACCTGCCCCAAGTTCGTGACAGTGAGGAAGCAGTGGTACAGCCAAGGGCATCCGTACGGAAGCTGCTTCAGCTATATGCTGTTTCACAGGTGCTAGGAATGCAAGCGCGTGCACAGAGGTCCTTGGGAAAGGAGCACAGTCTTCAGGAATCATCAGTGGGCCGGTTGGACAACCAGAAGTCTGAGGGCGGTGGTGGAGGAGGCACGCTTTCGCAGCAGGTGGAACGACAGACCTGCAAGGGCTCTGCCATACTTATTGCACCATCATTGAGCCCCATCTTTTTCAATCGGCCAGCATTTCGCCTCTTTCGATATGACCGATTCCAGCAACTAATAGATTACACGCAGCATACTGCCAACTTCAAGGTTCAACGCTTTCCCTGCTACTGTGTTACTGCACCACCCTTTCCTTGGGGGTTTGATAAGTTGTTTATGCTAATTTGTTAAACTGGTGGCAACTGCAAGCTTCCGCCTTTTGTGCATCACGCTAGTATCCCAGTAAATGTGGCCGAGTTTAGGAGATGTTGTGCATCATCTATCTGCTCAGACTCAGTCAATTGTCCTATATAATGATTTGTACCACCAAGGTGCAGCATCTTGAGATCAGAGTGTGTGCATCTTGACGTCATGGTAGTGGGCAACTGCAAGGACGCTTGCGGAGGTTGTTGTGAAAAGATGGACGTATTAAGTCTTGTCGAGGCATGGCTGCTGCACTTGTAACAGGAGCCCGAAGCAACAATGTGGAAAGTCCACTATCAAGCCCAGACTTTGTATGGTGTAAAGAGGCTGGACTCAGAAAACATGGGCCTCCTGGCATCCTCCTTCTTCAATGCTTCTGGTGAGCCTTGTGTGCTGTGCCACTTGTCTATATGCGCAGCGTTATGTGTGGCATCATGTTGTGGTGACTGCTGGCAAGTGGGTCGACTTCGAGAACAACCTGTTTGAGCTTCTTGGACTGTGCTGGCTGCCTGGATTTGAGTCGTTGCTGCTGTTTTCACTGTGGCAGGACATCCAACGGAGAAATTTGGAGCCTTCTGCTCGCTGCGTGCAGCAGGGAGCATGACGCCAAGCGGCGAACGGTCTCATGAGCAGAGCCGGGACTGTTGCGAGAGCTGCCCTCGGACTGTGCATTGCTCGCTAGAGTACTCGACCTATGGCCAGTATGAAGCTTGCCAAGACAAGCAGCTACCCTGAGCACATCCTGCTCGCACATGCTACTGTCTCCTCTGCTTAGGCATAGTGACAACCCTGCAAATTGCTGCAGCATAGCCTGCAGCCTCAGCATGCCTTGTGTGAAGTCTGCCTTGTGGCTCGGGTGCAACCCGAGGAAAGGCATGCTGGTGATTGTACCTGTATGTCTGTAGATAATTGAAAGAAGCCCTAGGTTTAGTAACTTCTAGCTTTAGTGCTTACACAGAAGCACCACATAAGCTCATGTGGTGCTGTACATATCGTGCACCAGGGCAGGATATTGGGCTCTTTAGCTTGTCAAGTGTGCGACAGCTGGCAAGCAGGTCCAATTACACCACTTGATTGCTTGCAAGCTTAAACACGTCATTGCATAAGTTGAAGTGTTGAGTTCATGCAACTGTGATTGTGAGCAAGCCAGCATGCAGGGATGTGTACGTGGTCCTGCATGCACCACTGCAATCATGCACTATGCACTAAGTATTGTAATCGTGTTACAGGACAAGAAGGTCCTATCAGTAAGTTGGCCGCACCTTGGAACAATCTCGATCAATGGTGTGATATCTTTCTGCTGACAATCACCATGTCAAGTTGCAAGGAAGTACAAGGCTTGACACTCTAGCACCATCTTAGAAATTTGTCCCTGATCCGTATCTGCTGCACGAAGCAGTTTGAAAATGATTGAAAAACCGAAGTGCCCTTGTCACTTGATGTGAACATTTGGCCTGCAATGACATCGTATCAGCAACGTAGAAGCAGTAGGAAGCACAGGCATGTGCGCAAGTGCGCCACATGGACACGGTGCTGCAAGTTGACCAGTTGCCACTCTGTTTGTGGCTTTCATAAGGTGACATACTACAGCATCACCATGGTATGTCTGGAGAAGGAAAGAAAGTTGCTGCTACAAGGGACCGACGACTGTGAAGAAGACCAGCCCAGAAAAGATTGACAAGGCCCCAAGAGGCCTGAAAGCGCTAGACCACACACCGATGCATGTGATGACAAAAAGGGTGCTCATAATTCGTAGTCAGCAGTAGCAAGTCGGATAAGCTTGCATCAGAAATAATGGCAAGACCCAGAAATAGCAGCTAAGGCGCGGCCTGCTTGCAAGGGCACCGCAGATGCCTGGAAACGTCGAAGCGAGACTGAGGATTGCATGCGACACAACTAAGAAGAAGGACTCTTTCAAAAGAGGGCGCCGGCTGTGTTTGGCCAGCCCAGTAAAATACTGAACAAATCTCATTCCTTTCCTGAGAAGCGACCCAGCAACACTGAAGCTGGGCTGCTGCTCACCATGCTGGCCTTAGATTGCTTATCGCATGCGCACCAGCCGCTGTAAAGAGTCTAGCCACCGGCTGCCAAGCGGCCCTGTGATATCGACTGCCAGCAGTATGGAAATGTCACCTCTCCTTGTCCATGATTTGATAAGTTGGCTCGTCACAGCCATCGCCGCGGCCCCTTCTGAAAAGCTACCTTGTGCACACTGTGGTGCCGTTGGCCTTGGGCACAACCTGGAGTTCACTGGGGTTCCTCTCGAGTCGGGAATTTGGCGAGGTTGTGACGGAGGGATCCGCTTCGTTGGATGTAACGGCAGTAGCTATTCTCTGCTCTACCGGCAGTGGGCCCCACGGGGAAGTGGAGTGTGTTATTGGAAATAGAGGGCCTGAGGGGCCAAGTAGTAAAACAAGTACACTAACTGTTGTATATCACCTGCTGCTAAGCTAACCCGCTCAGGAACCACGAGTCAGCTTGTCGCCAACTGATGCCCGAACAATGGACGGCAATCAAGAAGCCCTGTTGCCACCAGCTAAGGCTCGACCAGCTTTCTGGTCGAGCCCGCGCCCTCGCCCCCCGCCAGTTTGGAAGAGCTCACTTCTTTCCTTCCAACGGTCCCAGACTCACGCAGTGACACTTCTGGGCAGGCTGCGGTTTGGCTACCACTTCTGGGTCTCGTCGGGGGGCCTCTTTCCAGCTGCAAATTTCTCCGACTTGCGGCTGCTGACTTGGGGTTACGAAGCTCCCGTTCGCTGTAGCTTTATGCAATGCTGTATGGTTCTGGTGCCTTTCGGCCCTCTTGGACCCGCCATCGGGCCCCTTTAGACCTTGTCCATTCCTTTGGGCTGGCCTCTCACAGCCACCAGTCAAATCGGAAGCGCTTTTTCTTGGACCTCGTCCATTCGTTCTGGGCTGGCCTATCCCAGCCACCAGTCAATCTGGCCGCGCTTTCCCTTTCCACTTCACAAGCGGTACAGGTCGAGTCGACATGGCCCCCGTCAGCACGGCTCCCCCCGCTCTGTGGCACCTCCGGCCCTCCTAGTGTAGGGCGTCATTTCATTCAGCAACATTCCTTGCGCTGCTTTCATTGCACTTTCTGCATTTTCTGCCTGACCAATATATTGGCTTGAATTGGCCTCGCTTTAAATTCATGCGCACCGCGCGCCTTCTGTCCTTCCGGTGAACGTTACTTGCCTTATCACTTTTCTGGCACCTTCGTACTTCATCATAAATATTTGGGCTGGCCAATCCCAGCCGTCGCTCTCTAGTGGTAGGGTCTTTCTCTCATTCCTTTTTTTTTGGCTTTGAACGTTTTTTTGGGCTTGGCTTTGCAGGCCCCTCTTCTCTATGGGCGAGGTCTTTGTTTCTTTGGGCAGGCCTCTCACAGCCAGCCATAGCCTTATTACCTTGTTACATTGGACGCACTAACTCTTTCTGGTGCAAAGCATGAGCCTGAGCTCGCTGCATCAGGCTGACACACGATGACGTGCCGGCACCCCGCCGCGCCCACAGCCGCCGGGGGTGAAAGCCTGCCCACCCCTCTTCCCATCCCCTGCTTGATCGCCATCTCGGCGCCTCGTCTCGGAGGAGGGAGGGGGGGGCGGATCGGCCAAGCCGGCTCCTAAGCTGTGGTGGGCCCTCAGTTCCAGATATCTCGGGGCCGCCGCCCGCCCGCCGGGCGCCGCGTGGAGCGCCGCGGCGGGCNCCGCCGCGGCCCAGGCGGCGGCAATGGCCGCGCCGCGCGGCAGCTGCTCTCCGCAGCCCCTCCGTGTTGGCCCGTCCCCCTGCCTGCCTCACAAGAAAGAAAGGGCTCGCCCAGTGAGGATAGGGGCTGGAAAAGCCAGCCCAAAAGAGAATGAACAAAGATCGTTCGTCCCAGCACGATCTCGGACTCCTCTCATTCGGATACCAGTTTCTCCGACCTGCGGCTGCTCAACAAGGGTTACTGAATGTTTCGTAGCTACATGTCAACCCTGTCTAGGATTGTACGGTCGGTTGGGGAGGTTTGTATGACGATAAACAGGATATAACGGTATGAGATGAAAGATCCTATCCTAAATTAGATATTGGCCTGTACTCGGTTTGCCCGAATTTGATAACGTTATACAGGATATAAGCTATGGAGGATAACCTTAGACAGGGTTGACTGTACTTAATTCCCTGTGTGCTTTTACCGCTTACTTTTCTTCAGCGCTTCCCTGGCCCCTTCGCACTTGGTTCATTCTTTCTTCTGGGCTGGCCTCTCACAGCCACCGCCCTTTCTTGGAAGCATCCTCCTCTCATTCTGAGCACTTTCTTCTCATTCTCTGGCTGTTCACAGCCCTTGCCCCCTTGGGAGAGCCACTTTCCTTTCTCTCGGTGCGTTTTTTGGCTGCTAATGTCACACTTCCAATTTGGCCACCTTAGCATAGGGCTTCATTACACATAGCCCATTTGCACTTTTTGCCTGATCAGTGTGTTGGCTTGCATTGGCCACCCTTTCACTTCATGCGGACCGCGCCCCTTCTCTCGTCTTGTATGCTCCTTGGGGGCTGGCCTTCACAGCCATTGCCTTACATTGGGAGAGCTGTTGCCTTTGGGCTGTGTGTGCTCTAGCGCTCGTCTGGCCCCTCCGAATTCTGTCCATTCCTTCTTTGGGCCAGCCAAAGATAGCTATCGCCCTCTGCAGGAAATGTTTCTCTTTCTCCTCTTTGGGCTGGCTTCTCACAGCCATTGCCTTGCATCGAGTGAGCTGTTTTTCCATACGGCTGACGGCTGCTTCCCGGGGATGTAAGAGATGGTGGTTGGAATGCTGTCCTGAGTGATGTCTTGCATTTCTGGGCTGGCTTTTCACAGCCCTCGCCTTCTCTGGAAGACCTTACTTCTTTTCTGAGTAACTACGCATTCTAAATCTATAGGCCCACTGCCTCTCAGCACGATCTGGCCTCCTATTGGTGCAATATCTACGGAAGAGATGGAAGTTCACTGTCATCCTTAACAACGTCTTGCATCCTGGGTGACTACGCGTTCTGACTCCTTAGGGCCTCTCACAGCCATTGCCTTACATTAAGACCTGCTTCTTAGGCCAGCTTAACAAGGCAAGTAGCTCTTCCAAAGGGGGCGAGGGCTGGTAGGAGCCAGCCCACAAAAGCGAGGAGTGCGGGGCAGTGGTAGAGACTGGACGACCGTCCTCCACAAGCCTGCACTGGAGTAGCCCTCCATTTCGAGTCTGCTCCTCCAGCTGCAGTGACCATGTTGCAGCTCACGGATCTGGTCCAGCTCTTTCCATGCATCGCTTGGCATACGCGGCACTTACTGTTGCTCTCGGTTCACCGTAGTCAAACAGTGGCTGCAAAAGCCCCGGGGGACTCTGCTCAAAAGGACGGCATCTAGAGAGAACGCCAGCCCAGGATGTACAACTGCCACCTTCTATGTGATGCAATCGCTTGACGAGCCCCAGGTGATGGCTTGGAAGGGCGAGTCCTTTTCGTAGCTGTGTGGTCTAGAGCCTTTTGGCCCTTCAGACCTTGTCCATACCTTCTAGGCTGAGTTTTCACAGCCTTCCGCCCTATGGAAGATTTACTTCCTTTCAGTAGGGCGGGTGGGCGACAGGCTCTCGGGGTGAGGGGTCGGTGGTCAAGGTGTGGGCCGGCTTGCTGTCATGCTGCTGAGGGGAGCAGCTTGGAGTCGAAGCTCGTTGTCAGACCCCCGGATGTGTAAGCCAGACAATCAAGTTCGTTACGCTTTCCGGCCCTTTCGGCGCTTGTCTTCCTCTATTGGGCCGGCCTTTCACAGCCATCGGAAAACCTGTGGAGCAACTTTCCGAATGTGGAGGCACTCGAGCCAGCTGGGCTCCGGCCGCCTGGACAAGCGGCGGGTGGCGAATGGAGGCCGCTGGCCAAGAAAGTGCTCGCCCACTGAGAAGAGGGGCTGGCAAAGCCAGCTCAAGAAGAATGGACAATGTCGAAAGCCAAAGAAAGAGGAGCCAGAGAAGAAGAAAGTGCTCGCCCATTGATGACAGGGGCTGGAAAAGCCAGCCCAAAAAGAAATGAACAGAGTTCGGGAAGGGGGCCAGAAAAAGGACTACACTACAGAACATAAGACCCAAGGCCAGGGAGAGTGCTCGCCCATTGAGAACAGGGGCTGGAAAAGGACGAGAAGGGGGCCAGGGGATTTGCGAAGAAAAACAAGCACACAAAGAAACAAAGCAGCCATGGATCACTCAGTAACCCCTGCTAAGCAGCCTCAGGTCAGAGACGCTAGGCTCAGAACCAGAAAAAGAAGAAAAAGGACTACACTACAGAACATAAGACCCAAGGCCAGGCCGAGCTCCCCGACGGTCGAGGAAAATGCGTGTATATTAAGAGATGGGGAGGCCATGTGTGGCCAAGTACAAAGGCAAGCACATTGGACAAATGTACGTCACCTGCTGCTAAGCTGACCCGCTCAGTAACCACGAGTCAGCACATAGAGGTCGCTAGCTGACGCTCGAATACCGGACGGCAATTGACTAGCTCTTGTGCCAGCAGCTAAGGCT
>WELB01000216.1:222751-236211 GCA_009602725.1 Spirogloea muscicola
CTCCCCTTCCTGGCGCTGGCCGGCGTGGGCCCCTCGCCGGGGCCCTCGCCGTGCCACGCCGCCGCCGCCGCCGCCGGGCAAGCCCTCGCTCTCTCCTCCGGCGGCGCCCTCTTCTGCCGCTCCTTCGACGACGGTGGCGACGGCGGCGTGCGAGTGCACATCCGCGGCGGCCGCGCCGTCGCCCGCTGCGACGACCCCGACGCCACCGACGATTCCTCCTCGGACGGCGACGGCGGCGGCGTCGGCGCTGCCGCCACGCTGCCGTTGTCGCTGCCGCAAGGTGGCCGCCACGGGCCTCTCGACGGCCCGCGGCCGCCCGGGCCGCCGTTCTTCTTCAGCGACGCCAGCGGCAGCGACCGCGGTGAGCCATGCCGGACCAGCGCGGACGCAACGGTGCTTGCCATCGCCGCCAAGCGAGCGCATTGGGGCTTGCGCCTGTAGCCAGCTGCATCATTGCCGCAGCTGCTGCCGCCGTTAGGCACGATTGTTTGATTCCTCAGCCCGTCGCACTCCGGCTGTTGGTTTTCCGGAGGAATGCTGCCGCCCTTGGCACGCCTGTTCAAGTCCTCAGCCCGTCGCGCTCTGACTGTCTGCTTTTTGGAGAAATGCTGCAGACGATGGCAGCGGCAGCAGCGAGGACTGGCCGTCGTCCTCATCCTCGCCGTCGCCATCGCCAGAGCGCGGTGGCGGCCCAGGCGTCCTGGGCGGCTACCTCTGTGTGATCGGGCAGAAGCGCCGTGGCGGCGCTGGCGGCAGCCCGCTTGCCGGCGCTGCGGCGGCGTATCGGGGGGTCCGGCAGCGGCCGTGGGGCAAGTGGGCTGCCGAGATCCGGGACCCCCGCGAGGGCGTCCGCGTGTGGCTGGGCACGTACGACTCCGCCGAGGAGGCGGCGCGCGCCTACGACGCCGCGGCGCGCTCCATCCGCGGCACCCTCGCCAAGTGCAACTTCCCAACAACGGCGGTGGCGGGGCTTGCGGCTGCGCGGCCACTGCCATCGCCATCGCCATCGCTGCCGCCTCCTGGCAGCGGCTTCGGTGCCTGCGTGCTCGGCACCGGCCCACTTGAGGCAGACAGGGCGGTCAGCACGGCCTCATGTCTTAGCGCCGTGCTGCCGCCAGGGGGCTGCCAGCCGCTCGCTTCGCCGGCGTCCTACCATGTTGATGGCGATGAGCTGCTCAAGCAGCGGCTGGCCAGCTCCAAGCACCGGCGTGGGCCGCTGGCCAAGAAGCTGCGAGTGGAGAAAGCAGCAGCAACATCGGCGGCAGTGGCCACCAGTGGCAAGCCGTCTGAGACTCGGCCCACGGTAAACGCAGAGGGGGCAGCCACCATGGACAGGAAGGCGCCGCAGTCGCAGCCGGACTTGTCAGATCTGTCGAGCCTCACCGAGGACTGCGGCGAGGGCTCGCTGCCATCGTGGCACGCATTCCCGCAGGTCCCGTGGCTCGAGCCCGGCGGCATGAGCGGCTTCGGCATAGGTGGCAGCGGCGCAGTTGACGATCTTCTCCTGGAGCTGGGCCTTGCGCCCGGCGTCGCTGACTCGCTTCACTTCATTGACAATATTGACGACCTCTGCCTCCTCGGTGACTGCGGCATCGATGCTGCCGGCGGCGCCAGCGACGATGACACCATGGAGCTCCTTGGTGGCAGCTTGGAGGCTATCATGGCCTGAGCAGGCGGCTGCTTGCCGACCACTTTTTGACTGATCAACGCCTCCGCATATTACCTGGCCCTCAATGGACGAGATCCCAAGCCTCTTGAGGACGCCAGCGAGCAATTTTGATATCTGCCAAATCGCTCCTCCACTTAGACAAGTGAGCCGCATTTGCTTGCTATTATGACTTCTTGTGGCGCTAGAGCGCCACCACTTCTGAGGGCCACTACCGTTGCCGCGACATGCAGACGCAGCCCTGCACGCCCAGACTATTTTTTGGCTGCACGGCCCCCGCCAATGCAAGGAGGTGCTCCCTGGCAACTCCGACCACGGCTTGTGGGGGCCGACGGCCATGCCTGCCCCAGAGCCGGCTTTCTTGACCACCGATGATTGTAGCTTGTGTATCACACTGCTGCGCCTGCAATCACTGCAGACTTTTTGCACCTCATTGATAGTATAGACTTATATATTTCTCGAAGAATCAATTACTGATTAGGACAGTTGTTGCCCGCCCACCTGGACAGTGAGCCAATTTGTGGCGTCTGGCACTGGCATGCCCAGGTTAGCCAGCCTGATGCTTCACAACTTTCTCCATTGCCCCTGATGACGTGAGCTTCACTGAATACCAATTTAACGCGGCCTTATGGGTCTTCAGAAGCACATCCTATACGAGGTCTTAGTTAGGAATTGAATTTCTTTGAGATTGGGAGGTCATTTCATCCTAGGTTACCGCAGCCTTTCTTTTCGTATTTGTGCAGAGGCCAAGCTACTGTTGGCTGGTGACAAATGATTTTTCCACTGACACGACCAAGAGAAAGAGTCGGTGGTGCAGACTGGCAAGGAAGTTGTCAACTTTCTAGCGGCAATAGCTGCAGGTGCACTTGTAGAGCTATGTGGTGCAGATTGGCAAGGAAGTTGTCAAGGTTCTAGCTGCAATAGCTGCAGTTGCACTTGTAGAGCGGCGCACTACTTGCTCTTGCTAGTCCTGAGGTGCTAGGCCTGCCAGCCACCTCAAATGCATATCCCCCTGCGAGACATCCTGTGCCAAGCTCGCAGGCCTAGCACCTGACTGTTAGCGAGGGGTGAAAGGGACAGAGAAGGTCTGATGGCTGATGGTGGGTGGTGCCTTGGAGGAGCCAAATGTGCAACGTGGTGAGATCTGGGCTCAAAGGAAAGGCAGTGGCTACTAGAAGGGGATGGGCACGAGACGAGCTGGGCATAAGATGGGTTGCCCGCCAGGAAAGACGCCCGCGTACACAACTATAGCAGAGAAGCAGCTTGTCCACAAGAGGGCAATGGCTGTGAAAGGCCAGCCTAGAAGATACAACTGTGTCGCCCTGTTGTTGCTCATTCTTCTCTGGGCTGGCCTCGCCTCTCGCAGCCCTTGCCCCCTCTGGTGTCCTCGTTGAAAGCCTGGGGAGACTTGAAGGGAAACTTTCACAGCCATCGATACCTCTAAAGAGCTTCATTCCCTTCACTTGAGCCAGGTTAATGGAGAGAGGAGGGAAACGGAAGGGTAAGGAGAAGAACTGGTTCTACCAGGAGGGAGCCATGGCTATGCAAGGTCAGCCTAAATGGTGAAGTAGCTCTAGAGAAAGCGCGTGGTCCGTATGACATAAAGGGGAGGCCACATCAAGCCAACAGATTGTTCAGGCAAAAACTAGCGCAGAGACCGTGTCCACACAAAGCGAAGCCCTACGCTGAGAGGGGCTTAGGCAGCAATGCAAATGCTTGTAGAGGGGGACTTGATACCACGAGTGAGCAATTTACAGATGGACAAGCTAGCTTGGGAAGTTGGTGTGTATGTTGAGTGATGGAGGGCCTGAGTGGCCAAGTACAAAGGCAAGCACGTCAACAGATGTACATGACTTGCTGCACTAAGCTGACCCGCTCAGTAACCACGAGTTACCATATAGAGGTGTCGCTAACTGATGCCCGAATATCGGACGGCAGACAAGGGGCCCGGAAGCGACCGGACGGAGCCGGGGCAGGGGGGTCATTGCCACGTCGGCGCCTCCGGGCCTGCTCAGCCGTACGATTTCAATTCCCTTCGACGGAAGAAACGGCGCCGCTTGGAACACTGAAGAGGTGGCGAGAGAGGTAGCCCCGCCAGGTCGTCGGGCGAGGGCGCCACCGTCTGCAGCCCGACAGCTGTGAGGCGGCGACTGTCTGCGAGGTGCCTTTGCTGGGTGGTACGGCAGCCGAACCGTCAAGCGTCAAGAGCTGGACCTAGGGTCAGGGTCAGGGTCAGGGTCAGCGTCACCGAGCTGGGAGGAGACGAGAAATCAGGAGCAGAGAAAGAGTCAGGGAAGTCACTACAACCCACAGTCCTGACGTGACCCAAAGACTCAGGAGCGCCTACATTGGCACACACTGTCAGTTGCAGCGCCCGAGGCGGCACCTCCGCGCCCGTTCTCACCATAGCTGACTGTGGCGCTTTCAGAGGGCTGTTCGCCGAGCTTCGCCGAGCTGAATGCGCTGCCCAAACGCCACTTATGGCCACTAAACAGAAGCTCAGCTCCTCCACCTTGCGGTTGTAGCGCCGTGCTGTGGTGCGGACTCTGGCGCACTGGCAGGACCGTGAAGCCCAGCCTCCACACCACAGCTTCAGACAGTCCTCAAGGCAAAGCCGCTTCAGGCTGGCGCGTTGCTTCGGTGGGAGAGTGGCGCCCGTGTGGTGGGTCTTGCGGTGCCACCCACCACCGTCGCCGCAGCAGCCTCTTGCTAGCGCTCGGCAGCAATGCTCTCGCTGGCAGGGGCGAGCTCCTGTCGCCTGTCGACACGACAGCTGATGGCCGATGCCGATGGGTTCCTGCTGCCACACGACAGCCTCGAATCTGCTCTCCAATCCCTTCGTCATATACTCCCTTACACCTCAAACCCATGTACTCAATGATCCTTTGGTCGAGATCTTAAACCCTTCACCCCAACGCAATATTAGTCTCAGCATTCCAGCCCCGAGCTCCTAGGCCCTTAAGATTACATACAATCAGCGATGTCTAGTGGCAAGGACGCAGCACTGGGATACAAGCGCCGGCTGGGGAGCGACGACAAGATTCTGGCCAAGGTGCGGCGACTCGCCGAGGACACTCGTACGACCATCAGCAGTGGCCCCCGCACAGTCGCCGATCTGGGCCTCAGCACGGCGTGCCGCGAGGTTGTGGACCTGCCGTCTGACCGCGTGGGCGCCGAGGTGGAGCGCCTCATCCTCGCCGCCGCCAAGTCCATTCTCGACGGCAGCGGCTTCGGCTTTGACGTGCCCTCCCGCACGACTGCCAACCAGGTCTGCTCAACCCGCATACTTGACCCTCTATTTCCACTCCAACTCCTGAACCCTAACAAATCAGCTTCGGTCCACCACGGCCTGGTTCTGGACATGCTGAAGAGAGAAGGCACGTGGTGCGTATGACAATGAAAGGGAGGCCAGGACACTGATCAGCCGAGAAATTAGGTGCAGAGGATGGGCTACACGAAGTGAAGCCCTTGGCTATGAGGGGCTAAGGTAACAGTGCTCAAGGTTCGGCATTGTCCAGCCTCAGGTCCAAGTACTAGTGATACAACTGTGAGGCTTCAGATTTGTACAGCTCTTGGCAACATAGACACCATTGCCCTCATCATCACATCTGTTCCTTCTGGACCCTCGTTCCAGAACCCAAAAGCTCTTCATCTTTGCTTTGACATTCTAAATCCTCCGCAGTGGTTGCTGCTGTGGGCTGGCAGATGTACGTCCCAGAGCTGGACCGCATCGTGCTCAAGGACAAAACATCCTGGCGGGCTTTCGCAAGCATCGCAACAGTGCGCAAGGCGGCCATCCTCACGCGCATCCTGCAGCTCGTGCACCAGCTCTGCGCCAAGCGCATCCACGTGACCAAGCGCGACCTCTTCTACACCGACGTCAAGCTGTTTGTGGACCAGGCGCAGTCCGATGCTGTGCTGGATGATGCGTCCTGCCTCCTCGGCTGCACGCGCTCCTCCCTCAACGTTGTCGCCTCCGAAAAGGGCGTCGTTGTGGGGCGGCTTACCTTTGAGGAGGATGGCGACCTCATTGATTGCCGACGGTGTGTATGCTGGCCTGTACACATCTACTGACGGGCAATCTTACTACCTCTGGTGTTTAATGTGATGTCTTCATCTATGAATTTCCATTTGGAATTGTGACGTAGAGTAGGCTGTGCATCTTGTCCTGTATGCTTTATGCAGTAGGCACCCTGCTAACAAAGGCCACCTTAAAAAGTATTCACCGATGCTCTTCTGAACAGGGGGTCACTTCTTAGCTTTCTCAAGAGTTGCACTCGCTAGACGCTTTATTGACCCACTACCTTGACTAGTAATGTGTCACAAGAAATTCCCTAAAATCCGAGAACCACAAATGGCATTGTCGTGGAATTGCATGACCAATCTACTGAAGCTGTCAACCATTGGCTTATTGTGCAGGATGGGGGTGGGGGGCAAGGCAATACCGCCCAATATTGACAAGGTTGCAAACCTGCAGAGCGACGCGACGTTCATCCTGCTGGTGGAAAAGGATGCAGCATTTATGCGCCTGGCCGAGGACCGCTTCTACAACCGCTTTCCCTGTGTCATCGTCACCGCCAAGGGCCAGCCAGACGTCGCTACGCGCCTCTTCTTGCGCAAGATGAAGGCCGACCTGAAGCTCCCGGTACTGGGCCTGGTTGACAGTGACCCATATGGCCTCAAGATACTATCTGTCTACATGAGTGGGTCCAAGAACATGTCGTATGACAGTGCAAACCTCACGACGCCCGACGTCAAGTGGCTCGGGGTCCGGCCGTCGGACCTGGACAAGTACCGCATCCCGGAGCAGTGCCGGCTGCCCATGACAGAGGGCGACATCAAGACTGGCAGGGATCTGCTCGACGAGGACTTCATAAGGAAGGACCCCGCTTGGTACAAAGAGCTGGAGCTCATGGTGCGGACGCGGGAGAAGGCCGAGATCCAGGCGCTCAGCTCGTTTGGGTTTCAGTACCTCTCTGAGGTCTATCTCCCGCTCAAGCTGCAAGAGGGCGATTGGATCTAAGCTGCGCTTGGGAGGCCTTGACTCTTGCATCGAGGGCTGGCTCGCTTGCAAATGCGCTCAGCTATGCCGCCGTGCAGTAGATTGCGTACCAAGCAGAGCCCAGGCCACTGTCCATGAATTGACAGGACAGGACTAATCACAGCACAGTGCCTTTCAGCGTTCATGCGGTTCTTTTGTACACATATCAGCAGATGCTGGTGCTCATGATAAGTCATTCTTTCGGATGTGGTATCTGGTGGATCATCCTAACCGCTCTTGTTTTGTCAATATAGCAGAAGTATGCAATTCATGATTCGACATTCCAAAACCCCATCGATCTATGCCTCTTCAGGAAGCCCGTGCAGGAGATTGAGTACATTGGTTCAATGTGACCAAGCTGACTGCTTGCCCTGATAAGCAGCATACTGCAGGGTCCTTTACTGTGCACTTGAAAATTCAAGTCAGAAGGAGCCCAGCACTGAATTTGGCAGTTGGCAAATGGACCTGCTCCTGGCAACTCAATCAATACTTATATACAAGCATAGACCACAGGCATTAGGGACTCGAATGACAACAAATAATAACCAGCTGGATCTCCTGCAGATGTCCCTTCTGTGAGCACTGTGAAACCAGAGTACGGCTTGCAAAATCTGGGGAGCCAAAATGTGCTTAGTTCCAGGTCTTGTGCATGACGTGCGCTGTACCACATCAACACAAGTGGCTATGCTTGCAGCCCCTCAAAATTTAGGATGCTCAAAATCCTCAAAAGCTAGAAATCGTTCAACCACAATGTGCAGAGATATGCAGAGATATGCAAACCTCGATGACTGCAGGAGGCTGCACGACTAGAACTTGTCTGTGTGTGGAGGAGCCTTGGGCTGTTCGTCTTACACTGCGACAACAACTGCAGCTTCAAAAAGGGCCCAAAGGCTGTGCAAAGAATCAGTGCCAAGGAATTTGAATTAGCCGAAACTTTGGTTGCAAGTATTGAATGGGGTCCGACTGAAGCAGCAATGTCTGCTAATCAGGTCTAAGAGATATTTGTGCCGAGCAGGTCTGTACAAGCAATCAGATTACTTCTGGATGCCCCCCGTGCTATAAGCCGTCAAGCAGAATGCTCTCACTCATGCTCAGGTGGCAAGCAGGTAGCAGCAATTTGGAAGCAAGTCCACCTGCCAAATGACAGGTCTTGCCTAGCTGAAGCTCCCTAATGACAACCTTGTCGCGGCACCTAAAGCCCAAAACCGTGCACCATTGAAGCTACAGGCAGCACAAGGACAATTGACGATTCTTGTGTACCCTGTTCACCCAGTCTGGAGTTTAACCAGAATGAATGGTTCATGCTTGGACGCAGCAGCCGTCGCAGTCCCTGTTCTGCAATTGCTCGTGGTAGAACAAGGCACTAACTCTCAAGTCTCGGGCTGCAGTTGCCCGCCGAGATTCTGCAGCAAGGGAGACCAAATTGACAGCCGCCTCACGCTGAGGTCGCTTAGGGATTGCCATAGCATCCGCCCGGGCCTCTGCATGCTCGCCCGCGGAGCTTCCTGCTGCAACAGTCCTGCTCCATCAGCATCAAGCTGACCAGCTCGATCGCTGCTGGCCCGAGCTCGCCCCGACGGCTCTGCAGGTGCGTCGTGTCGCACAGGCCTGCGCCGCAGGAGAAAGGGGGCCTGCCATGTTGCTTGCAAGGGGCTCGCAGCCTGCAGACCTGGCTGCAAGTTGCTCACAGTTGCTGCAGAATCGCTGGGCTCGTGGACACCCAAGCGAGCAGCTGACCCACTTCCCACTGGCCGCTGTGCTCCCAGGACGTTCTGCCCATGCTCCACAGAGCCGGCACTGTTGAAGCTGACAGCAGCAGCTGGCAGGGCGTCTGTGACGTCGCTTTCTGGGGCCTGATACCCGTGCAATCTGAAGAAAGTGCTGGACGGGGATGGGACTGGGGACGAGGCCGCCGAGCTAGCCGCCAGTAGCAGCCCCAGTGTTGAGATTGGCGCAAGTGTGCTATCCTGCTGCTGCCGCAGCTGTGGCTGCTGTTGCTGCAGTGGCGGCTGCAAGCGCTCTGATGAGACTTCCCGCGAGTCGTAGCGCTGCTCAAATACCACACCAGTGACCTGCTGCTGCTGGAAGAACCGCTGCTGGCGGCGCTGGACAGACTGCAATGCCGGGACCTGCGCAGAAGGCCACAACATTGTTATTTGACTTATCTGCTGCAGACGCATCAAGCGGACACTAGTGAGCCCTGTTAGCTATCTGCTATCCAAGGATAGCTCTCATTAGTTGGGGGTGTTTTGATTACACACAAGAGCACAAGCAATGCTACACATGTGCAGAGACGTCCCTCACTAAGCAACTTAAATTGGAAGAATGAAGCGGTCCTCATAGTCGTTCACCTACCTCAAATCGGCTCCAGAAGAAAAGGACAGCATGCTGCATGAAAGCTGCGACAGTGAAGAACGCCAAATACGAAAAGCCTGGCTTGACATGCATCATGAAGACAGCTTAATATGCAACATATGAAGAGCTTGTAAGAAAGACGCTTGTATCTTTCTGCTGTAACAAGCTTCTCTACTTGCTGCATGTGCATTTGAGGGGTGCAGTCTTGTTGTACTAGAGGTAGCTCTAGGTGTGACTTCAGATTACAAGGTTCAACGACTTATGAAATGCAGCCTTGCTTCTTCGCAAGGTATCATCATTCAAGCAAGAAGTATCAGTATGTAAATATTCATGTGTAATAGTGTGTATGCTGCTGCTCTGCAAGACGATGACCGAAGAGGACACTTACAGACCACAAGTATTGGCCTATACACAAGGAGAACAATCACAGCTTGAATCATACGGTCACTGAAGTCATGTTGTTGAAATGCACTCACCATATGTGTACGAGAAGAAGTAAATGTGGAACAGAATGAAGTAGAGGAAGAAAAACCGTGGAAAGTACTGCATAGATAGCTGCGTCCTCATGCTGCACATGAACAACATAGTAAGCAATAGCAGAACAAGCAAGCCTTTGGACATAATGAATCTACATATAATGTCGGAAAAAAACTAGGGCAAAAGACATGAATAATCACAGCTGCTGTAGAGTGTGGAATATGCCTGGCAGACGAGCTGGCAACGCACCTTATCATGGTGAATAGCTCGCATAACCACACCAAAGTAAGTATCATAAAAGCAAGTAGTGAATCATCGAAGAACTCAAAAAGGAAGAAGAGGATGCCAATCATTATCTGCAATTGACAGTGACAGTACTGCGCAATCAGGAGGTTAATGAGTCAAGTCAGATCACAAGCAGGCACTAGACCGTCAAGAACGTCTATCCTATTCATGCCAAGTGGATTGGCTAAAGCTCTCACAGGCACAAAAACTAAGGACTCCACCACATGGGCAAAAATTAGCCGGAAGGTTGGTAGACGGTGTCGTGCATGGTGCTGCAAATGCACTGGCCACATGCGCAGAACACAGCAGAGTAATCAACGCTTCGGTCAATCTTGATCAAACAGAGTACCTCACTCACATAAAACCACGTCATAGGCATGTCATAAGCTGGTCCCATACAGGCACTTTGGCTGCTGATGGGCTACTGTGATTCCATCTGCGAATTTCATTTCAGTATCTGTCTCCCCTTGTAAATGTCCTTCAAAGTTCGGATGAATGGTTTAAAAGAGGATAGCCAAGGTCTGATTTAGAAAACTGGCTGCCATGTCAGGGAAATATGCACCTGTAAACTTCAGCATGCGAGCTTGCGTCTCCCTCAAGGTAAAGGACACGGACATAGTAGTAGTGAAGAAAACAATAAGGGAAGTGATGAGGACCCCACACTTGAATATATATATATCTGCAAAGAGAACCACTCCCAAACAGATGAGAATGAACTGAGAGCTAGGGCCATCAGTCTCTCTGCAATGCGCACTGCATCCATGTCATTCTCTCACACTCAAGTTGACTAGATCGTCACATATGTATGTCATGCTGAGGGCTAGTCATCTTGCTACTTAAGGTCAACTCGACAGAGATATGCCACGAATTCATGCCTTCCCATCCAACATATGACAGCGCTAGGGAAGCTCCAAGTAGTGGTCTGTCCATGGAGGGAGACTCTTGTGCTACCTACCTTCTGGCTCAGACGAAGCAACACCTCTAAGAACTGGGGCATAATTGAGATTGTACAGAGCATTAGTTTGAACATTGTACAAAAAACCTGTGGACAAAGAGCTGCTGCTTTAGCTATCAGATGCTGATCCGCTATGCCTCTTCTGCATTGTTTCATGACTTGACAAAACGAGCTTATACATTGAGGCGTCACAATGCTGATCTGGTCACAGCAAAGCGTCCTTGCAAAGTGACACTGTAGAAGCAACTCTGTGATGAAAGAGTGAAGCTAAGAATCTTCTGCACATACTGCCACCTCTAGATTGGGCTTGACAGTATTGACAGATCAACAGCCAGCTATTCAGCCTGATTGTAAGCACTGCCCAACTCAAGCCCCGCAAGGACCAGATGCAGGAATCAAAGGCAAAAGTCAAAATCACTGATTATGATCAATTACCGCGGCCACCAAGATGCAGGATGCTGTTCATAAGTATTGTATCATAGCCGACAAGATTGTCCACCAGCAGTCGCTGCCACCTTCTGAGAGGAACAAAAAGCCCAGCAACCTGCGTGAATGCACTCCTACTTTCCACTCCATTAGGCTTGCCGAATTGACTTAAGCATTGAGGCCAATAGAAGGCTTTGCCTTTATTGGTGCTCTGTAGCATATTACTGCCTGTAAAGAGCCAGGTACCGATGCTTGATTAAAGAAGCTGCACAAACGTCAACTTCGATGGTCCAACCTATTCCCAAAGCAGGAATCATCAGCAGAGATGCTGATGTTGGCTGTCCGCACCCCATGGCGCAGCTTGGCTCCTTCAGAGAGCATAACGTAGCCCTGATTTGCAGCCGCCAACTCAGCCATGCATAAGCGATGATCGTATAACAGGATCATTGCAGATATCAAGGGGCAGGCAGACCTCTGGGAAGGTGAAAGGCTCAAGCAGGTGTGCAGATAAGCAAAGTAGCTGGAAAAACACACCTTCTCTATGCTGTAGATGTAGGTGGGATCACCCAAACTGCTACGCAAGTACTCAAGCTTCTGTTTGGATTGCACTGGACCAAAGACAGTCAACAAACTTCGTCAAGAGTACCTTCAGCGTATATGCAAAATGACTGACTGCAAGCAACAACCTGCTGCATGCAGTCACAGGCAGCACTGTCTGCTGCTAGGACTTGGTCGAGCCAGCATGCAGCTGCTGAGCAACACGCAAGATCTGGGCAAGTATACTGATGTCTTACATCGCAGCTCCTCCAGACTGTCTCGAGTCCCATGGTCCGTGACCACGGGAGTCTTTGGTCCAAGCAGTGCTGCTGCGTGCCTCTGCAAACGAACAAGCCACACCCATGCAAAGCGCAGGCCTAAGTATGGAGGATGGTAGCAAAGCAGCAAAGCAGCCTCCTTATAGAGGCCAGATGCATAGTCACTGGCTCATATCCATAGTCACTGGCAGGTAAATATTCCTTGTGGTATAAGGAAAAGGCACATGTAGAATAAGTCCAACTGAAGAAAATTTCTCAACAGAAGGTCCTATGCTAGCCTAGTAAAGTATGCTGACGCTTGGCTGCACCAGCACGGGGAGATGCTGTGGGATGCTTACCATGTTCCTGAGCAAGAGCTTCAGCGAGCTGTCGAAACCCTCATACCAGGTGAAGCCGGTGCTGCTCCAGCGGCTGGCATGATGGAGAAGCGCAGTGCCTAGAGGCCCTCGGCCAGGCCCGCTCCCGAAACCGTCTTCAATCGTGGCAGTGGACCCCCCCGGAAGAGGCTCAAGCAAGTCACCTCGGTTGACATGGCCATCTTGCGCAGTAACCTCGGCTGCGGTCGTGCCCTCCCCCTGGTCCACAGCTGCAGCTGCATCAGGCGCAAGTCCCATTCGCTCGTCCACCCCCTGCAAAGCTGCAGCTGCGGACGGCTCCTGCAGAAGCTCCTGCCTCATCTCCGTCCACTTGTTATACAGGTCGCGCGCGGCGCCGGAGGCGTCGGCGCCACCAGAGGCGTCCAGCAGCATCTGCTTCCAGCGCGCGAGCTCGGCCAGGGACGCGGCAGCCGCCTGCTGCTGGAAGTCGGTCAGAAGCTCGTCCGCCACCTGACTCCATATCCCCGTTATCTGCCTCGAAGAGCAGCAAGACATATCAGCCGACGTCTCCGTGAAGACACACGGCAGCGCACCCACGCCGCGCCGGCAATAGGCGCAACAACAGGTGGATGCCTCACCTTCACATGCACTATCTGTGCCCCCGCAACAGAAGGCTGTGCGAATTGCGCCGCACAGGCAGGCTGCAACCAAGCAAACCACCAGCGCGAGTCAGACGACATCGAAAGACTCTCGGAGGTCGAGTTTTGCACTGCGGCAACGACAGATGGAGCGGCGCGGCGAAGGCAAGAGGCTGATCGGGGGCGAGAATGAGGCGGCGGCGGCGGCGGCGGCGGCGGCGGCGGCGGCGGCGAGACCTGGCCGACGAAGGTGGCGTGCATGAGGAGGAGGAGCGCGAGAAGAAGCAGGGCGTAGAGTAGGGCGAGGAGCTCGAGGCCGGCGCGGAAGTGCGGCGTGAGCACGGTGGCGAGGACACCGGAGAGGCGGGCGTGGACGCGCAGGAACGCCCGTTCGGTGTCCATGCCGTCGCGCCGGCGTCCATGGCAGGGGCCGGGGCACGTCGACGTCAGCGTCAGCGCCGCCGGCCGCGCCGCCGGGAGAGGCG